>JAQSNX010008306.1:0-44324 GCA_029532605.1 Oreochromis grahami
GGGGGGCCACTGCCCCGTCCTCCAGGGCATGACGCAGGTATGGAGGAGATCAAAACTCCAGACGTCCAGAGGCCCCCAGAACACAAGAGACCAAGGAAGACCAACAGAGGGGCAGCCGCGCCACTATCCCAGAAAGAGCTGAGGAGAGTCCCAGATGAGGGGTCACTCAGCAGCCGCGGAGCAGAAGCCAGGGGGGTTGGCAGTGACGTGCCCGTGAGCTCCGCCGGCAGCCAGCTGTGCCTGAGTGACCGAGCCCCGGGCCGAGAGGCCGAGGGCACCCTGCCTCCGAAGTGGCCCGAGCGAGCCCAGGCTCCAGGCCCCGATAAGCAGCCGCCAAGGAGTGAGCCGGTGTGTACCTGGGCGCCCACCCCCGGACACAAAGAACCACCAATGCACCGATGTCTGAGGCGTCCACCACCGGCAGGGGAAGTGGTGGGGGGAGATAGGCCTCCAAACCTTGGAGGGCCTGAGATGTCCCCAGAGAGGTGGCGTCTGATACCCAACCTGACATATAGACACAGACATACAGGCACACACAGATAAAAACATCCATTCCCACCCTCATGCTCTCATAGGCAATTATTCCACACTCAACCAACGCGGAGACAGACATAAAGAGACGCTGTACACACAATCACACTCCCCAAGCGTACTCTAAGAACCGGGTCTGGGTACCCTTGCCCCTGGAGGGGGAAGCTGCACCCAGACCCAGGTGGTGTTACCCTTTTCCCTGCGGTGGGGAGAAGCAGGCCGCCCCGACTCCACAGCAGCAGGGAGGCCCCACATTCCAGACCCCAGTCGGACGGCCAACTCCTCCTCCTAGCCCCCCACTCCAGCAGGCCGCAGAGAACGGGGGTGTGTGAAGACTCCAAACCTCCCTCCACCCGCTCATATGTAGTGTTGATGTATGTGTGTTCTAAGGTGCATTTAAAACCCAGGAGGGCATGGAGCTACCTGCCAGAGAAGCAGGTAAGCGCATAGTCCCTCCTGCTAGCCCTCAATGTCTACGTGTATTTAAAATTGAGAGGTGGGCAACGACGCCAGGGGTGAGGTGTACACCCTGATGGTAATTTGGATTCTGTGTGGCGTGCCCACCCCCAAGATCCTATATGTATGTGTAATGAGAGTGTGAGTAATGTGAATGTCTAAGTTGTGGGATAAAATTGAGGCAGAGGCAGCCAGAAGGGGACAGAGGGGGGGGGGGGGTGCCTCCCTGCACCCTGGTGACACACCCCTACCCCAAGGCCCTGCATGTGTGGGTGACTGTGGTGGAGCGAGAAGAGGGCGGCAGCTGGAGATGGGGAGGGAAGGAAGGGAGGGTCAAGTGACCCCTCCCTGGGGCCAGCTCCCCCGCTGACCCCAGTAGGCACCCCCATACTCTGCAACCCGCCAGGGGAAAGGGGGGCCCAGGCCCATCCGGACCGGGGCCCAGTGCAGCAGCGCCGCCCGGCCCCACAGAGCCCGGGACAGTCCACCCGAGCCCACCACAGAGAAAACTACACCCACCCCATCATCCACTCATCTTCCAGACTACACAAGACAATAGACGCCCAGGCTGAGATCTTCCTCCACCTCTCCTGTATCTCCCCCTCCCCCCCTCCCTATTTTTTACTCACCTAAAGTGCTCGTGCTCTCGTCCACTCCCTGCAAAAAAAATAGCAGCTGTGCGGTGTCATACTCCATCGCATGCGATGGAGTAAAAATCAAAAGCACAGCTTTATCAGACAGTTGCAGTTTAATGTTGGCTGACAAGTCTTCAGTGCGTGGCACAACTGTATTTCTGGACACGCTGACGTTGTTGAAGTCCTGCACTTTTTTCGGGCACATTATTTCAGTGACTTTAACGAAGCAGCGTTTTATGAGGTCTCTATCTGAAAAAGGCTCGCCATGTCTTGCGATGAGTTGGGCGACCTCATAGCTGCTATTGGAGCCTTTTCCTGGACAATTTGAGCACAAAAAAAATACTGTTGCTGACCCCGCAGGACAGCCACCATTTGCTTTAATTTCTGCTCTCGCTCAGCACCAGTGAAGGATGCATAGGCCTGATGTTTGGTTTCATAATGACGTCATACATTATACTCTTTCATAACTGCCACAGTTTCAGTGCAGATCAAACAGACACACGTCCCCTTGAATTCTTTGAAGAAATATTCACTCTCCCACCGTGTCTGAAATTTTCTGCACTCACTTTCTACCTTTCGCTTCTTTGGTTCTGCCATGTTTGTTAACTTAACTTAAAACTTGTTAATTTCTTCTGTGATTGTCCTTTTTGGTAGAGCAACTGCCTTGATCAACAGTAAAAACTAAGAAGTGCAATACACTCAAGCAAAAGTTGAAGTGTGGGCCATATTCTATTCTATTTATAAAATTACTTGAGGGCCAATTAGCCGGACTTTGGACACCCCTGTCATAAGGTAAAGACTCTGAGATAATACAAACATTCCACAGCATGTCTTTATCCTGTCTTCCTTCTCTCACCCCAACCGGTCGCAGTAGATGGCCCCGCCCCTCCCTGAGCCTGGTTCTGCCGGAGGTTTCTTCCTGTTAAAAGGGAGTTTTTCCTTCCCACTGTCGCCAAAGTGCTTACTCATAGGGGGTCATTTGATTGTTAGATTTTTCTCTGTATCTATTATTGTAGGATCTACTGTACAATATAAAGCGCCTTGAGGCGACTATTGTTGTGATTTGGTGCTATATAAATAAAATTGAATTGAATTGAACTTTGGATTTAACAGGGAGCCAATGAAGAGAAGCCATTATGGAAAATATGCTCTCTCTTTTAGAATCGTCCCTGTCCCCAGATCCCCAGCCAACCCCAGTCCCAGACAGGGTACAGGAAACAGGAGTGTAAGAAAGGGGAACAAAGTCCATCCATCCATCCTCAACCGCTTTATCCGAGTTCGGGTCGCGGGGGCAGCAGCCTAAGCAGAGAAGCCCAGACCTCCCTCTCCCCAGCCACCTCCTCCAACTCATCCGGGGGAACACCAAGGCGTTCCCAGGCCAGCCGAGAGATATAATCTCTCCAGCGCGTCCTGGGTCTGCCCCGGGGCCTCCTCCCGGTGGGACATGCCCGGAACACCTCACCCAGGAGGCGCCCAGGGGGCATCCTTGTCAGATGCCCGAACCACCTCAACTGGCTCCTTTCGATGTGGAGCAGCAGCGACTCTACTCTGAGCCCCTCCCGGATGGCCGAACTTCTCACCCTATCTCTAAGGGAGAGGCCAGCCACCCTTCGGAGGAAGCTCATTTCTGCCGCTTGTATCCGCGATCTCGTTCTTTCGGTCACTACCCACAGCTCGTGGCCATAGGTAAGGGTCGGGACGTAGATCGACCGGTAAATTGAGAGCTTCGCTTTTACACTCAGCTCCCTCTTCACCACAACGGACCGATGCAGTGTCCGCATCACTGCAGCCGCAGCACCAATCCGTCTGTCGATCTCCGGCTCCCTTCTCCCATCTCTCATGAACAAGACCCCGAGATACTTAAACTCCTCCACTTGGGGCAGGAACTCATCCCCGACCCGGAGTGGGCACTCCACCCTTTTCCGGCTGAGAACCATGGCCTCAGATTTGGAGGTGCTGATCCTCATTCCCGCTGCTTCACACTCGGCTGCGAACCGTTCCAGTGCGAGCTGGAGGCCCCCACCCGATGAAGCCACCAGAACCACATCATCCGCAAAAAGCAGAGATGAGATTCTGAGGCCACCGAAGTGAAAGCCCTCCGCCACTTGGCTGCGCCTAGAAATCCTGTCCATAAAAATTATGAACAGAATCGGTGATAAAGGGCAGCCCTGGCGGAGCCCATCACCCACCGGAAACGAGTCCGACTTATTGCCGGCAATGCAAACCAAACTCTTACAACGGTTGCATAGGGATCGAATGGCCCGTAGCAGTGGGCCAGACACCCCATACTCCCGCAACACCTCCCACAGGACACCCCAAGGGACACGGTCGAATGCCTTCTCCAAGTCCACAAAACACATGTAGACTGGTTGGGCAAACTCCCATGCACCCTCAAGTATCCTGGAGAGGATAAAGAGTAAGGTCCAGTGTTCCGCGACCAGGACGAAAACCGCATTGTTCCTCCTGTATCCGAGGTTCGACTAACGGACGAACTCTCCTTTCCAGCACCCTGGCATAGACTTTCCCAGGGAGGCTGAGGAGTGTGATCCCCCTGTAGTTGGACAGGGGGATCCCGACCCTGAGGCGCAGGGAACAAAGTCTCTCATCCACCGGGAAAAACCCCAACGTACCGGCAGCCGGCAGGGGGGATATTAGAATTTAGTCACCTTACTTTAAACCTTACTTTCAGCACCCATATCTGAAATTATGTCTTACTTACTTTAAATGATATCTTACTTACCACCTGTTTTCCAGCGATATTGATTAGATTATAGAAGAGGTTGCAACAAATGCAGTACTTCATTTTCGGAAACTAAAACTTCTTGGTCGGGGTCAAAAACAAAGGTATGTGACAACGCTCTATTCCAGAATATCCCTAGAGATCTTTTAGGCTCCAGTCACAAAAGACAAAACTGTGGTTGGACTTCCAAAGGGTGATTCTGTTCATCTGGATGTAGTGTTTTCAGTGGAAGAAACATTTCGTCATCCAACCTCTTCAGTCTCAGCTGACTGCAGTTGCGACACACTAGCCCCACTGACTAACAATGGGACATGTGATCAGTTTCATGATCATTAATATCCAAATTTTCATGAGCATTGATAAATGATCAAAATTATTCGATAATTGCAGTCACAGCATTCACACAGGTGAAAGAGGCCCCCTCCTTGATTTCCCTTTTCACGTAAATTGCCCTTCTTGACTCAACACTCAAACCAGCGTTCCTCCCTGTCCAGGATTTGTACATCCTCATCATTGATAGAGTGTCCACTCCTCTGACCTCTGACATCAGCAGGGCAGACCAGCAGTGCCCAAATCACTTATATCAGCTTTCACTAGCTGGGCCCATGTCCTCATTTTAGGTTTGACAGCGTTTTAGTAGGTAAAGGTGAATGCTTTGACATGAATTGAGCTGCGGTTTGGGGAAGGCCTTGAAAGGGACTGGCGATGGCTCCTGGGCCTGGCAGATCCCCATGTACTAAATAGAAGCGAAGAAGTTAAAGAATAGAGGACAAGGAGGGAGGGAGGTTGGGGCACGTAAACGAGAATGATCAGCTTGCAGAACTGGGGGAACCTATATAGATGACAGCCGGAAGGATCATGTTTGGAGGCGTGGTCCTGCTCCTGAAATTCTGATACATAATCTCCAATTCATTAGCTGGGCCGACATCCTCATTTTAGGTTTGACAGCATTTTAGTAGGTAAATGTGAATGCTTTGACATGAATTGAGCTGCGGTTTGGGGAAGGTCTCGAAGGGGACTGGCGATGGCTCCCGGGCCTGGCAGATCCCCAAAGAAGGTATCCCCTGAAAACGGTAATAACTGTGCGTTACAAGGGTCGACAACCTCCATCCCATCCATTCGCTTCCGCTTATCCTTTCCGGGGTCGCGGGGGGCGCTGGAGCCTATCCCAGCTGTCATAGGGCGAGAGGCGGGGTACACCCTGGACAAGTAGCCAGTCTGTCGCAGGGCCAACACACAGGGACAGACAACCATTCACGCTCACATTCACTCACACATTCACACCTAGTGACAATTGGGATTATCCAATTAACCTATCCCCTCAAACTGCATGTCTTTGGATGGTGGGAGGAAGCTGGAGTACCCGGAGGGAACCCATGCAAACACGGGGAGAACAACCTCAGTGAGAATAATTAGATTTTCAATTCAGCTTATTTATATGGCACCGAACCACGGTGACAGATGCCTCGAGATCCTACAATGATGTCTAGAGGAAAAACCCAACAATCGTATGACCCCCTATGAGCAAGTGCTTTGGCAACGGTGGGAAGGAAAAACTCCCTTTTAACAGGAAGAAACCTCCGGCAGAACCAGGCTCAGGGAGGGGCAGCCATCTGCCACGACTGGTTGGAGTAAGAGAAGGAGAACAGGACAGAGGAAAGCGTAAGGAGAGCGAACGCTGAGTGGCCTCGCCACCCAAAGAGGAAAATGACTAGTGGCAGGCTAGCGAAGCTGAACAGCTCTCGACAAGGTAGTCGAAGATTCCATGGAGTGGAGTGGATCAACTCAGACAATTACGAAGGAATGGTAGGAGAAGAGGTCGAAGGAAATTGAGAACTACGGAAATCTTAATAGGTGAATGAGGGGAACCCTCAATCAGGTAGCAACATGGCTCAACTTTGAACTGAAGCTCTGACAGAGAAGTATGCTGGATTTCGAGATTTGAGGTGAGGGTTGAAGGTTCGTAAGGCTTGCGTGAGCTTATCTTTGAGTAGAAGATGGAGAGGGGGTGCTTAGCTGGTTAATTACTTCAGATAAGGTAGTGATAACTACTGTGTTTATTTCTGAAATGAACAGAAGTGACAGCGGCAGCTTGGGAAGGGTTGAAGAATTGAAAGAGAGAGGAAAGTCGTCGTCAAAATCGTAAGAGCAGAGGGCGAGTCCACTGAACTTCGTGGGAGATGATGAGCTGTTTAGACATAGTCAGGACTGTGAGTCGCTTAGAGAGTGGTCTCGAATGATTGTGTCAAGGGTGAATGCTAGATAATACTCGCGAAAGCACGTGAAGGTAAACAGATGCCATGAAGATGTCTTAACAGTTTGGATGTCTTAACAGGAGCGATAGAGGAAAGAAACTGGCATTCCAGTGCCACGAAGGTTCATCAGTGCTTTGCAAAGGCAGGAAAGATGGCAGAGAAACTGGCATCTCGGTGCCGGAACAGTTTGCTGCTACATCTTGTGGAAGACTGGATGAAACGGAGAAACTGGCATCCTGGTGAAAGGAATGTTTTGGGTTTTTTGCGAGTGATTGAAAGCGGAAGCTGCCAATCCAGTAACGGAAGGGTAAGCTGCTTAGGGAACGGAACCTGGCATCTTGGTGCAAAGAACGTTTTCTGCTTTTGCAAATAAGGAATAGAGACAGAGAACCTGGCGTTTTGGTGCTGAAAGGAACATCTGCTGCTTAGCATATGGCTAGATGCGGAGAAGCTGGCGTCCCAGCGATAGAAGGATTCACTGCTGCTTTTGCTGTAATAAATGCAGAGAAACTGGCAGCTGTATGTTAGAAAGCTTGCTGCTGAGTATGCGAATAAGGGATAAAGAAGAACCAGGCAACTCGGTGCCAAAGCTTGCTACTGTATTTGCAAAGGAAGGATAGAGGAAGAAAAGCTGGCATCCCGGTGCCAAAGCTTGCTACTGTATTTGCAAAGGAGGGATAGAGGAAGAAAAGCTGGCATCCCGGTGCCAAACCTTGCTACTGTATTGGGATAGGAATGATAGAGAAAGAGAGGCTGGCATCTCGGTGCCAAAGCTTGCTACTGTAAAAGCATGCTGCTCCATTTTGCCAATATGCGATACGGGAAAGTGAACCTTCCGTAGTAGGGAAGCTAGATGCTGCACTGCAAATGGGGGATGAAGGAAAACCTGACAACCTGGTGCCATTTAATTAAATTAATTAATTAATTAATTTTGTCTAGGCTGAGAACTGGCAACCCGATGGCAAAAAAGCCCGCTGTTGCTTTTGCGAATGAGGGATAAAGGAACCTGGCAGCCCAGTGCTAAGGTTTGCTGCAGAGTTCAGCCGAAGAGGGATAAGAGGCTGGGAATCTGGCAAGTTGGTGTCGAAGCATGCTGCAGTTTCTACGGAGGGATGGAAAACTGGCAACTCATGCGTTTTTGGTTTTTTTCGTTTTTGTCTATGCAGAGAACTGCCAATCCAATGGTAGAAAAGCTGCTGATGCTTTTCCGAATGAGGGATAAAGGAACCTGGCAACTTGGTGCCTAGGTTTGCTGCAGAATTTTGCGAAGGAGGGATGAGTGGCTGCAAACCAGGCAACTCGGTGCTGATGTTTACTGCAGAGTTTAGCAGATGAGAGGTTGGGAACCTGGCAACTCGGTGCCAAGATTTGCTGCAGAATTATGCGAAGGAGGAATGAGTGGCTGAGAGGCTGGCAACCCAGTGCCGACGTTTGCTGCGGAGTTTAGCAGAGGAAGGATGAGTGGCCAAGAACCTGGCAACTCGGTGCCGACCTTTGCTGCGGAGTTTAGGAGAGGAGGGATGAGTGGTCAAGAACCTGGCAACTCGGTGCCGACCTTTGCTGTGGAGTTCAGGAGTGGAGGGATGAGTGGTCAAGAACCTGGCAACTCGGTGCCAAGGTTTGCTGCAGAATTTGTGAAGGAAGGATGAGTGGCTGACAGGCTAGCAACCCAGTGCCGACGTTTGCTGCGAAGTTTAGCAGAGGAGGGATGAGTGGCTGCGAACCTGGGAATTCGATGCCGGCATTTGCTGCGGAGCTTAGGAGAGGAGGGATGAGTGGCCAAGAACCTGGCAACTCGGATGACAGCCGGAAGGAGCGTGTTTGGAGGCGTGGTCCTGCTCCTTAAATTCCGATACATAATCTCCAATTAATCTTCGCCCTGATTCTCAGTCTGACTTTCAACAGGCTGTCTTGGCCATGTCTACAGAGCCTTAAGGGAGTGGAAGTGCTTCCCAGACCTCAACAGTAAGAAGAGTCCATTGTTGGGATTGGAGAGGTCCATCATATTCTTCCTGGCTTTGGTCTTGCACCGTTTGGTATAGATGGACAGCAGGTCAGGAAGCTCTGATTGAATGATGCGTTCAGCCGAGTGCACCACTCTTTACAGATCTCGTCTGTCCTGCTTGGTGCTGTTCGCTAACCAGGTGCAATTGTTTCCTGTTTTTCTTTTCAACAAAAAACAAGCCTTTATTTGGGCTGATGGCAGCAACAAACATGAAAAACTGCGGTAACTATGAGAAAGACTAAGACAACTATAGTGAGTACGACAGATGACCTGACAATGAACAGAGGAAGAAAGGGGATTAAATACACACAGGAGATGATCAGAGGACGTGAGAACACATGAGGAAACATAATGACACCACAGGGAAGTAAAACCCAACACAATGAGGAAAGAACACAAGACTCTTTCGAAGTAAAACAGGAAACATGGAGAAAAACACAATAATCAAATAATGAAATTAAAATACACAAAATACTGGGTTGCAGACCCACTACTGTGGCACACACAAAACAACAAAAACAAAAATACTTATGCACTGTTGTTATGGTCAGAGGAAGCTCTGTGAAGCTTTGAAACATGTATTAAAAAAAGGTTTATTACTCATAGCTTTTCAACATGGTTCTGTTTGGTTGCCAAAAATATGAAGAATGAATCAACAACTTTAAATGAAGTGCTTCATTATGATTGCCCACACTACAGAGCTGAATTGACAGCTTCAGTTTTTCGGATCCTGGTTTAGCAGATCGCTGCGATCTAATGGCTGGCTGGAGTTTTTATTGTGTGTTTATCTCCTTCAGTTTCAAAAACGAGAAGGAAACTTGTCATTTGTCTCTGATTGGATTATGTAAAGACTTTCTGACACAGAATTAAATTAAATTAAATATATTTAGTGTAACAGCTGTTGTTTACTAGATGCTGGACATAACATAAATAACGCATAATTTTCCAAAATGCTAATCGAAACTTGAATGTTTTGTGTGCAGAGAAATGTTCATGCACTGATTCTGGATCAGGGCTTAAAGGTCAGTATTTAGCAAAATGTGTTGAGTTTGATGAGCAGCTCACAGCTGGAGCTCTGTGTGTTCAGTCTGAAGGTTTCAGGTAAACCAGCCTGTAGCTCCAGGTCGGCTGCACAGTTTGTGACAAACATCAGAGCTCCTTCTGTTCACATCAGGCTGCTCTCATCCTTCCTTCTGCTCCCACATTTATACTGTGAGCAGCTTTGACTGACAACATGCTGTCACACTGAAAACTTCACATCTGCTTCTTCCTCCTCAACAATTCATCTTTACAGTCTGATCTGCAGCTTCAAGGACGTCTCTGCTCCTGACTCTGTGCTGGTTTCATTCACATTGAGACAGTCTTCATCAAATGTTATGTTGATTTCTGATGCTCGGGTTCAGTTTCCTGTGGTGGTAATCGCAGGGTGTGCACTGGTTAAATGCCAGTATGACCCTCAGCAAATGACAAGGCCAGGTGATGATCTTCCTGTTCTTTAATTGGTAGATTTAGCAGAACACATACGTAGGTGGGTTTGGCTATGGTTGTTCTATGAAACAGAACACAAATTACAATCCAATGTAAACTTCCAGTAATCACATTAGTAGTACTTCTGCATTTGTTTCTCAGAATATAAATCCACACTTGGCTCTGTTGTCAGCTTATTCTTTTGTTGTTGTAATCATGTGGGGACTGTTGCTGTTCTAGAGAAACATTAGAGCTAAGTGCAAGTAAAAAAGCACCCAACTAGCTAATGGGTATTAGCTTAGCATGCTAACTAAAAATGTTACTCGTGAACAAAGTTACTACCCATGCATCAAAATGCCTGTAACTTTCAGGATACATGCTAGTACTGCTTACAATCAAAATACATGTTGACAGTTACCACTATCAGAATGTTTTCATTAATGCACATACAAAATTGACAACAGCATGGCTCACAAGCACCTACCACCAGCTTGGGAGTGGTAGGTTTCCTTTGCCGAGGCATGCGCTGTGCAGCAATTTGGAACCTTAACAGTTGCAGTTGCGGTATTTGTCCACTGGGTGGCTCCAACTATTCACAAAGCACATCAATTTTGAGGAAATTCATTAAGCTTTTTCTTTGCAAACTCCTTTGACTCATTAAGCTTTTCTAACTCTGTTACATCGGCAGCCCAGAAACTTTACCAGCGAGACACATCATTGTGTGACTCGACTTCACAGGGTGTTTCAGTCTTTTACCCAAGCTAATCTGCCATCTTTTTCCTTCCTGGGTTAGGTTTAGGGATTAGAGAATAAAATATCAAATATACATGACCAATTTAATAACTGAACATTGTTTTTTATGCTTCTTTAGAAAGAAATAAGTGTAAACAAATTTTGTTGTAATTGTAGCAGCTCAAGGGGTGAGAGCACTATCCCAAAGATATTTCACACAAACATGAATGTGCAGAGTTACAGTGTTATAAAACTTATTCCAGTAATGCTGTTAAATGAGTCTACTACTAAATGAGTCTATCTGTGTGTGCGTGCACGTGTGAGGGCGCGTGCATGCTGTGTACTGTGTACGTGTCATGACCTCTCACTATTTGTGTCTGTATGTGTGTCTCGCCCTTAAATGCTCTCACATCTCACCCGTTACACTTCTGACCTTTCACCAGAACAGAGGCTCATCCTTACATATAATAACCTAACTTGAACTATATATGTAATCTACTGAATAAATGTTTTAATCAAAAGCCTCTACTACAAGCTTAAATCAAAGATAAATGCATAATACACACCCTACTCTTTGGCTTGCACTCACTCTGCTTTCGGTTTCACTTCTGCAAAACCTGCAACTTCAAAAGCCTATAACTTCCTGTCTCATTTCGGCACAGAGTGTATTTTCCTGTCTCTGCCCTCTACACAGAAACACTGAGATCACAGAAGCATTAAAAACATTTACAATTATAGATTCAACTCAACTGTTTAAAGTGGTTCTTCTTGGACCTGTAATAAAGACTAATATGATACCAATATATTTGAACATCTGAATGCATCTGAATGCAACATCCCTTTTAACATGAAATGGTAATGATGATTATAAAAATAGCAGCAAATAATAGCAGGAAAATATTTCTATTCTTCACATTATCTAATGTATAGGCCTTGCATCAAGGAATGTTGGAAACCGATCCGACCTGAGTGTCTGGTTTGCAGAGGCATATTTATCATTGTCTAAGTTCCTGTTACCTAATTGGCTCCAACAAACTCAATTCACTTTGAAAGCAACAGTTTGGATTACTGTGTCTGAGTCTGGGGTCTTTATCTGTGGTAAGTCTTCTTTTTATTTGTTTGTTTGTTTTCTTTTTGGGGTTGTTTTTGGGTCAAAGAACAAACAACAAGGACCTTATAACAAAACTTTTTGGTAAAAAAACAAAGGGATTTTTTTCTACATTTTACTGAATAAACTCTGATTAAAATCAGGCTGTTTTTTCTCTGTCAAACTGTGAGCACATACAATGTGACAAATGTGTCTGTCAGTTGTTAAAAGCTCCCACAAAGCTCCAAATGTAGCAGTAAAGTGTGAGAAAAGCTGTATTTATGTTTATAAAGAACTGTTCTTGCAATTGTGCAGAGACCTGCACTTAAAGCAGGACTTTGTCTCATCGAGGTGACTTAAAAAAAACTCTGAGCTTTCAGTTTAGGTTATGTGCTTAGGGTCCACTGCTATGGAGCAGGTTCATTTCAAAATAAAAGATCATAACCTAACCCCAACCCTGCTGACTAATCTCAGTTGAAGATGATCATTTTAAAAAAAAGTAAACATTGTATCTGATGCTTCTTTAGAAAAATAAGTGTGACCTAATTATTTTAGAGGTGAGTGTTTAGTTCTGTATCAGCTGTGATTGATGTTCCTGGTGAGTGTTTGATGGGTCACTTCCAGCGTTGGCAAACCCTCTATGCTTTTCTTTAATCTATTTGCCAAATACAGATAAAACACAGAGCTGACTGCAGCAGCAGGTTTCTCAGATTTTCTTTCTGTAGTGGAACACACTGAAAACTTCAACAATAAATACAAAATAACAGAACATAGGAAGTATGAACAAATTTGAAAGGGAACTATCTGATGTATGTGTGTTTGAGGGGAACAGATAGGGTCTCTTATCACAGTAACTATAACTGCTTAATTAATTCCTAAATGACATCAACACTGAAACAACTTCTTGAATTTGACTTCACTGGGACTGTGTTTTTTTTTCCATATTTCTAACATGCCAATCTATTTTGTTGTGATTTATTATCAACCAGACCCGTATTTGCTTTAAATGACGACTTTATTTAAGACGGAGTGATTTATGTAAGTCTGGGATGGTATGTGTTAACAGCCGCTCATAGATCCTACCTGCCGGATCTTCTTTTCATTGATATTGCTGTTATGACTGATGAAGCTGAACTGGTGAGTTTCTGTGTTGACTAAATAACGTGTTAAGGCTATAAATATGACTATTACCAAACTGTACTGTCATTAATAGGGTTGCTTTGTTAAGGCATGGTTACTGTACTGGTGTTAGCTTATGCTTGTGCAATAAAGCTTGTAAAAGGCAGCAATCAGATGTCCGAGCCTGAGTACGACACAGTTTCATCAGTTAAAACACACACTTACGGTGGGAGTTTACTAAATTAAGGTAGTTAGCTTAGTAAAAAAACGTACAGGGACTGAACCTGTTTTTCTGTTATTGTTACAGAGTGGAGGAAGTCGTTGATCAACAGTACAGGATCTGCAGTCTGGAGATGTTGTTCAGAGTTGACAGATCTTAAACGCACCACAGAGAAGCTCTGAACTTGAAATCCTCGAAGAGATTTTCTCTTTTGTTTGTAATTGAAAGTATTTATGAAAGTAGCACTCTTTTCCAGTGCTCACTAAAATACTTCTTTGAGGCAAGATTTCTTTTTTTGTTATTAAAGAAACATTTAGAATAAAACACATGATGTTACATTAGACTGCTGGGCTGCTTCCTGTGAGATGGAGAGAGTAACAGGAAGCTTGTTTTGCTTGTTGATTTTCAGAGTAATGAGTGATGGCTCTTCAGGTTATCAGTGTGATCTTCACACACAGACCCTCGGCCTTCTCTGCTGCTGTGCTGCTTCTGACACTCGTCCTCTGCAGAGGTGAGCATACAGATGTTTAGCAGTCACACTTTGGAGAAACTGATTATGAATGGATGGATTCTGAGGCAGAGGAGTCCTGGACTCACACATACAGAGCAAAAAGACAATAATTAAAATAATAATTGATTTTGCATGTTGTTCCTCCTCCTTCATCTTTAAAAAATAAAGAGAACAAATCCTTCATTGTTGTAGGTCTGCGTAGTAATCTTTGGTTATTTGCAGCTTGTTAATGCTTGCTCTCATGATGAATACATAGATAAAACAACAAAATTTACAGTGAAATATAAAACAAGATAAAGAAAATAATTAACCTGTTTTGATATTTGAAGGAGTAAAAATTCCAGAAATTTATTTTTTTAGCCTTAAATTTATTTCACAAAGAAATATAAAATATGCACAAATAGAAATATAAAAATTTTATACTATTCTACACGTGCTACAGTTTGTTTGTTTTTTACACTGAGGCTATTCTGGGTCAAATTTGACGTTTTATCTATTGATTTTAGATTCAAAACTGTGAGTCAAATAAAGGAAAATTGTGATATTAATATCAGGTCTCTGTGCATTTTTATTGGAAATGGTGTCAGATCTGAAGTTAGACTTTGATTCAATGGTGAGAAATATTTCTGTTCTCATCGCATTTGGTCAGGTCCCCAAAGACAGATACCTGCCGGTCTTTAAAGTTTTTCTACCCTCCCTTCTACCAGGAAGGGTAAAAAAAATGCTACATAAGAACCAGTTAATTTACTGTTTACCTGCATGGAGTCGTTTTGCTCTGTTTCACTGAGCTCAGGTTACAGCAGGTTTTGTACTCCTGATGAACTCATGATGAACTCCCTTGAAATGTTGTCTGTCAGTCTTGTACACTGCAATTGAGGAATGAGACTCTAGATATGGGCAAACACGTCATTCTATAGGGAAGATTTAAAGCTGTGATCTCCCTCATTATGCACACAGCAGAAGGGAAAATCCTGCTCAAACCATAAACAGTAGTTTCTGTTTCATCATTTTTCAGGTTCACAGTGAAGAGTTTTGCTTTGTTTCTCCAGCAGGACAATCCTGAAACTGTTTCAGAGTCTCTGTGTTTCTGAACTGAGCTGATAAATGTTTAAAGTAACATCTGTGTTATTAGTTGATGTAAAGCTCCATCTGCAGGAGGGACACAGTTAAAATGTCATTAGTGTTTAGTTATTCTTACATTTGTCATTTAGCAGATCTCAGTGGGAGTGGATGTTTACAGGCTGAAATCATTCTAATGTGACATGTTTTCAGTGCTGACATGTAAATTACAACCATCCAGTTTCTTCTTCATGATTTCCAAACCTCTCAGTGAATCAAGTTTTCTGTGAGCTGTTTAAATTGACTTTAGATTTTGGTGGATGGTCAAACTGTGGCTGCTTAACTGTGCTGACTGCTGAGATACTGAATAGATTCATGAAAAATTCACATATACACAAGGCATAGGAGGCACAAGCCAAAAGGCTTAAGGTTAAATAATTATAAACATTAATCAGAGTAAAAAAGATAAACACAGTACACTTACAAATGTGGGCTCTAGGTAGCCGGGAAGGCTAGGCTAAATAAATAAGTTTTTTAACAAGATTTAAAAGATTGAATTGAATCTGACGTGCGAATAGCTTGAGGGAGATATTTCCAGAGGTAGGGTGCAACAGAGGTGAATGAGAGGTCACCTCTGGTCTTAAGCCATGATCTCGGTCGCACCAGGAGCATTTGGCCTGCTGATGTAAGCATTCTCCCAGGGGTATAAAAGCTGAGGAGATCAGTAAGATAGCTGGGCACGGTATGTTAAGAAAAAGATCATTGTTTCCATGTTTGTCACAGCAGAACTTCATGAGATTGTTGTTGTTAAATTTTTTAGTTTGTAGATCTGTGTTTGATCTTTTTGAACAAATCCACCAACAAAGCAGTGATTATTGACAGTGTTGTCTCTGCCTCACTGTGAAAGGAGTTCTGATGTTGTATAAAGCTGTGAGTGTGTCTGCTCCTCTGTCTCCTCAACAGGATCATTTGTAGTGGATGTGACACAGAGCTCCTATAATGTAATAAAAGTGTCTGTACTTCAACACTGACACAGTGTCATCTGCAGTGTTGGGCAAGTCACTTTGAAAAAGTAATTAGTTATAGTTACTAGTTACTTCTTCAGTAACTGAGTTACAATATTATAAAAGTAACTAATTAGTAGGAAAGGTAACTATTGTGTTACTTTTAATAAATGTTTAATCCTCTAGGGTCCAGGGTATAACTGGCTTTTTCTGAATACCTTTGATTTGACCTCTAAAATTCACCTTTAAAAACTATTTACTTTGCCGTGTTTAGTATCATTTTTTGTCAGCACAACCTCACATCTGAATTTACAGTTATGCTTTCATTTTGACATACTGTATTAAGACAATTAACACAACTGGTCTGAAATCAGACAAAAAACATTAAATCCGAGTAGAAAAAATGTTACATTTTTTACTGTAACAACCACAAACATGGTTAACGAATCATTTTCATAACGTGCAAAGCAAACAGAAATGGCAAATTTTAAAAACCTATGCACAAGTTTTGGAAACAACAAAGTTATATGCAACTACTTACCTAAAAATGCAGCCCAGGCGTTTTTTTTAATAACTACTTCAAACTGCATCAATTAAGAATATATGAAGTATAAAATATAATTTCTGTCCACTCTACGATAAAAGAGAACATCACAAGCCTGACACCTGCAGGCCTGACATCAGGAGGTGTATCACTCCTCCTGTTTTCCATCTGCCTTTCGTGGCTTTTTGGCAGCAACTATGACATTCAGTAGTTGCCTCATTGTTCTGATACACAAAACAAAACTACTGACTACACATCACACTAACTACACACTCCAAACAAACATCCAAACACCACAGATCTCTCACATTTCGTATCTCTCCCCCCCCCCCCCCCCGCCACACTCTCTGCAGTCAACATGGTACATTTTTCCACCAATTTGTTTTTGTTTTTGCTTTTGAATGTATTCGGACAAACACAGTTTTTACCATTTCTTCCTCTGGTTTTACGCAACAATATCATATCAACACAATTTAAAAACTGGTATATAGCTTCATACTTTTAACACAAAAGTGGAGACTCAGGGTTGTCTTGGGAAGCATCTTGTTGCTATTTCATCTGAAATTGGTCATTTCTCTCAAGCAGATGGCCCCGCCCCTCCCTGAGCCTGGTTCTGCCGGAGGTTTCTTCCTGTTAAAAGGGAGTTTTTCCTTCCCACTGTCGCCAAAGTGCTCGCTCATAGGGGGTCATATGATTGTTGGGTTTTTCTCTGTACCTATGAAGCGCCTTGAGGCGACTTTTGTTGTGATTTGGCGCTATATAAATTGAATTGAATTGAATTGAAAATTGAATTGAATGTGATTGGTTTCCCATGGCTATTCTTCCTCAGCCAATCAGCAGCACTTGTGTGATTGTTTCGCTTCATTAGCTCCCGGTAAGATTAAGACAGCTTCAACTGGCTTTGTGTTGAAAAATCATGTTGTCCATGTGAACAAGACTTTAAGAAACAGCTGGAGCAAAAAAAATATTTATGCAACAATATCATCTATTTCTACTGTTTCTTTTTTTATTTTTCCTTGCAGGAAAATCTCATCTGGTGTGTCCATCTCAGGTTGTAGCCATGATGGGTGATGATGTTGCTCTTCCATGTCAGCTTAAACTTGCTGTTGATACTAACTCTGAGACTGTGAACTGGATCAAACCTGGTCTTGACCCAAATGTTGTCCACCTTCATAAAGATGGACAGCTTGTTTTTGAGAACCAACATCCATCTTATCACTTTCGTACACGAGTCTTTGCGGATGAACTGATCAAAGGGAACGTCTCCCTTAAAACATTCAAAGTGAAACTCTCTGATGATGAAAATAAGTGTGAAGACTTGGAGTCCAGGTCGCGGCGCAACAATGTTAGGACAGTAGGAGTACCGGAGGGCCGTGACACGTGCACTACTGCTGCCGTAGCCTCCTTGCTAAAAGAAGCATTCGATCTGGGGAAGGAGCCGCTTTTGGATCGTTCACACAGGACCCTCCAGCCCGCACCTAAGCCTGGCGACCGTCCACGAGCCATTGTATGCAGGTTTCATTACCACACTGACTGTGTTGACATTTTACGACGTGCTAGAGAACGCCGACAGATTAAAGTTGGAGACCGGACCATCTCAGTCTTCCCCGACTACACCGCCAGGGTGGCACGGGCTCGTGCTGCATTCAACACGGTCAGGCAGCAACTCCGTGGCATTGAAGGTGTTCGGTATGGCCTGCTTCATCCAGCGCGACTCCGCATCACATATAAGGGTGTCGAGAAGGACTTTGTCTCAGCAGAGGAGGCCAGTAATTATGTCAACACTTTGATCTCTGGGTAAGCCTCGATAGCCCCTCAGTTTGATGCTGTAATGCTACTAAGGGTTCACGCTCTCCTTAGGTTTAACGCCACCTGTGCATTGTTTTCTTAGGCCGTTGTGCTAGTTATTGTACTGTTGGTGTGCTGGTTCCTTTTATTTTCATTGTTAATTAATGAAACTGATTCATACAATGTACTCTTGAACCTCGGACCAGTCCAGCACAATCTTATCCAAGCTTGCTGCATTGATTTGCATAGGACTAGGTTGTTTTTTGTTTCTGGGGTTTTTCTTGTGTTTTTTTTTTTTTTTTGGGGGGGGGGAGGGGGGGGGGGGTTGTTTTAATTGTTTTATTTATTTATTTATGTATTCTTTTTTTATTTATTTTATTTTATTTTATTTTTTTTTTTAATTTTATGTACTGTCGGTGTTTTGTTTGTACTGTGAGTTTTTTTTGATTGGTTGGTTTCTGTTGGGTTTTTTTTTTGTTTTGCTTTTTTTTTCCTTTTTAAAGGAAAAACAACATGTTTATTGTTAAGTGCACACTGTTATACTGTAGAGAAGTTGGCGAGAGGTTTTTTCCTCTCTCGCTTTTATTTTTATTTAGACTCCAATTAGTCCGGTCACTTTGGTGAACCATTTTTGCTACTCTGGGGTACACTGCTGTCTCCCTTGTTCTGTTCTGTGGAGACTTGGGGTGTATTTGTGTTCAGGGTTGGGACGGGAGGGGGGGAGGGCTGTCCCACTTCGGCTCTTCATGGCCACTGGCATCTTGGTTTGGTCTTCTTCTTCTTCCTGTTTATGAATGGTTAATGGCAATATAGACCCCAGCATTGCTGGGTCAGGCATGCCTCTTAGATTCATTAGTTGGAATATCAGAGGTATGGGTAACCCTGTTAAGAGATCTAAGGTTTTTACTCACTTGAAACGTCTAAACTCTGACATAGCATTTTTACAGGAGACTCATCTTCGCATTAAGGATCATTATCGGTTATATTGCCCTTGGGTAGGTCAGGTCTTTCACTCAAATTTTAATTCGAAAGCTAGAGGAGTGGCCATCCTCATTAATAAGAAAGTTCAATTCTCTTCGACCAATGTTATCGCTGATAGGAATGGTAGATACATCATTGTTGCTGGTACCCTAATGCAGAAAAAGGTTTTGTTGGTAAATGTATATGCCCCGAATTTTGATGATGCTGATTTCGCTAATAGATTGCTAAGTAACATCCCCTTTCTGAATACACATTTGCTTATCCTCGGTGGTGATCTGAATTGTGTTTTTGATCCAATCTTGGATCGATCTAGTCCTCGTACAAACCGGATTCCAAAAAAGTTGGGACACTAAACAAATTGTGAATAAAAAAACTGAATGCAATGATGTGGAGATGGCAAATGTGAATATTCTATTCAGAACAGAACGTAGGTGACAGATCAAAAGTTTAATCTGAGAAAATGTATCATTTTAAAGGAAAAATATGTTGATTCAAAATTTCACGGTGTCAACAAATCCCAAAAAAGTTGGGACAAGTAGCAATAAGAGGCTGGAAAAAGTAAATGTGAGCATAACGAAGAGCTGGAAGACCAATTAACACTAATTAGGTTAATTGGCAACATGATTGGGTATAAAAAGAGCTTCTCAGAGTGGCAGTGTCCCTCAGAAGCCAAGATGGGTAGAGGATCACCAATTCCCACAATGTTGCAGAAAGATAGTGGAGCAATATCAGAAAGGTGTTACCCAGCGAAAAATTGCAAAGACTTTGCAGTTATCATCATCAACTGTGCATAACATCATCCGAAGATTCAGAGAATCTGGAACAATCTCTGTGCGTAAGGGTCAAGGGCGTAAACCCATACTGGACGCCCGTGATCTCCGGGCCCTTAAACGACACTGCACCACAAACAGGAATGCTACTGTAAAGGAAATCACAGAATGGGCTCAGGAATACTTCCAGAAACCATTGTCAGTGAACACAATCCACCGTGCCATCCGCCGTTGCCAGCTGAAACTCTACAGTGCAAAGAAGAAGCCATTTCTAAGCAAGATCCACAAGCTCAGGCGTTTTCACTGGGCCAGGGATCATGTAAAATGGAGCGTGGCAAAATGGAAGACTGTTCTGTGGTCAGACAAGTCACGATTCAAAGTTCTTTTTGGAAATGTGGGACGCCATGTCATCCGGACCAAAGAGGACAAGGACAACCCAAGTTGTTATCAACGCTCAGTTCAGAAGCCTGCGTCTCTGATGGTATGGGGTTGCATGAGTGCGTGTGGCATGGGCAGCTTGCATGTCTGGAAAGGCACCATCAATGCAGAAAAATATATTCAGGTTCTAGAACAGCATATGCTCCCATCCAGACGTCATCTCTTTCAGGAAAGACCCTGCATTTTTCAACAAGATAATGCCAGACCACATTCTGCATCAATCATAACATCATGGCTGCGTAGGAGAAGGATCCGGGTACTGAAATGGCCAGTCTGCAGTCCAGATCTTTCACCTATAGAGAACATTTGGCGCATCATAGAGAGGAAGGTGCGACAAAGAAGGCCCAAGACGATTGAACAGTTAGAGGCCTGTATTAGACACGAATGGGAGAGCATTCCTATTGCTAAACTTGAGAAACTGGTCTCCTCGGTCCCCAGACGTCTGTTGAGTGTTGTAAGAAGAAGGGGAGATGCCACACAGTGGTGAAAATGGCCTTGTCCCAACTTTTTTGGGATTTGTTGACACCATGACATTTTGAATCACCATATTTTTCCCTTCAGATGATAAATTTTCTCAGTTTCAACTTTTGTGCCGTGATTTATGTTCTATTCTGAATAAAATATTGACATTTGCCATCTCCACATCATTGCATTCAGTTTTTATGCACAATTTGTTTAGTGTCCCAACTTTTTTGGAATCCGGTTTGTAATTTGACTCCATCATCTATGTCTAAAACATTCTCAGATTTTATGAAACAGAATGATCTTGTTGATCCATGGAGACTTCGCAATCCTTTAATCAAAAAATTTTCGTTTTTCTCCCAGGTCCACCAGTCTTATTCCAGGATTGATTATTTTTTCATCGACAGGACTCTTAATTCATGTGTTAATTCCTCCGACTATTCTGGTATTGTAATATCTGATCACTCTCCTCTGCTATTGGATGTTCAACTTTCTACCTATAAACGTAGTCCTCAGCTTTGGAGATTTAACTCTCTCCTTCTGGCGGATAAAGAATGTTGTGAATTTATTTCAAGCTCTATTGAGGAGTTCTTGTCCTTCAATCGGGATGATTCTGTTTCATATTCTCTGCTATGGGAAACTCTTAAATGCTACCTGAGAGGTCAAATCATTTCTTACTCTGTCCGTGCTAATAAAAAGATTAATGCCAGGCTTAAAGAACTTAGAGCTGCAATTAGTAACCTTGATCAACGTTATGCACTGAACCCTTCTCCAGAATTACTGAAGCAGCGCCTTGATTTGCAAGCAGAATTTGATCTTATGTCAACCAAAGAGGCTGAGCACTTATTACTACGCAGTCGTGGTTCTTACTATGAATACGGTGACAAGGCTAGTCGCTTGTTGGCACATCAGTTACGACGTCAGGCCTCCTCGCGAGTGATACCCAGTGTTAAAAATTCTTATGACAATATCACTACAGATCCCTTGGAAATTAATTCTGCCTTAAAAGCATTTTACTCTTTGTTGTACAAGTCCGAATTTCCCACGGATAAAGCTAAAATGAATGAATTTCTTCAGAGTCTTTCAAACCCTGTTATTGGTACTAATATTGCCGGGCAATTGGACTCCCCATTATCTGTTGAAGAAGTATTAAAAGCTATTACAGCTATGCAGTCTAATAAAGCCCCAGGCCCGGATGGGTTTCCAATTGAATTTTATAAAACATTTATTGGTAAATTGGCACCATTGCTTTTGTCTGTGTTTAACGAGTCCTTGGAATCGGGTTCATTACCACCTACTTTCACACAAGCCACCATAGCGCTCCTTCTCAAAAATGACAAGGACCCAACCTCCTGTGGTTCCTACAGGCCATTATCTCTGCTTAATGCCGATGCAAAGGTATTGGCTAAAGTAATTGCATCTCGCCTTGAGGATGTGCTTCCTCGAATTATATCTGAAGAGCAGAATGGCTTTATAAAGGGACGGCAATTGTTTTTTCATACTCGTACACTGTTTAATGTTATTTACTCAAAGCATCTATCTGAACTTCCTGAACTTATGATTTCTTTAGATGCTGAAAAGGCTTTCGATAGGGTGGAGTGGGAATACTTGTTTGCAGTTTTAGAGAAATTTGGTTTCGGTGATAAATTCATTTCCTGGGTTCGGCTTCTTTATTCATCCCCTAAAGCCAGTGTTCATACTAATGATGTTTACTCTGATTATTTTGCGCTGGGTCGTGGTTGTCGTCAAGGTTGCCCTCTGTCACCTTTACTCTTTGCCATTGCCATCGAGCCTCTGTCCATTGCATTGAGATCTTCTTCTGTATTCAGGGGAATCATCCGTAATGGAATTACACATAAAGTATCATTGTATGCGGATGACTTGTTATTATATATGACTGACCCTGCACGCTCCATCCCTGCTGTTTTAAGTATTCTGGAGAACTTCAGTTCGTTTTCAGGTTATAAATTAAATTTAGGGAAAAGTGAATGTTTTCCTGTTAATACGGCAGCACGTCAACTTCAACAGCCCGATCTACCCTTTCGTCTCAGTCCATCTGGGTTTAAGTACTTAGGGATTAACGTGACTCGCTCTCTATCTGGCCTTAAATCAGCAAATTTATCTCCTCTTATATCAAGGACCACATCTGATATTCAAAGATGGGGTAATCTCCCCCTTTCTTTGATCGGTAAGATTAATGTTGTTAAAATGAACATCTTACCGAAATTTTTATTTTTATTTCAGTCAATTCCCTTATTTTTGCCGAAACATTTTTTTGTTTCATTGGACAAGATTATTGGTTCTTTCATCTGGGGAGGGAAGCCACCTAGGGTGTCTAAAACTTTGCTGCAGCGATGCAGATTTAGTGGAGGACTTGCATTACCTAATTTTCTAGCTTACTACTGGGCCGCTCACATCCATAAACTTTGTTATTGGCTAAAATCTTCTGGTTCCTCGTGGTGTAAATTGGAGCTATCATCATGTAAGGGCTCTTCTTTACCAGCTTTGCTCTATTCCTCTTTACCCATAAAACCCTCTCTGTATACTGATAATCAGGTGGTCCTTAACACACTCAAAATCTGGTTTCAGTTTAGACGTCACTTTAATTTTGTAATGGCATCCTCCTCGGGTCCTCTAAGCGACAACCATTTGTTTCCCCCTTCACTTTTGGACTCGACATTCTCAGTGTGGTGTGACAAGGGTATAAAACAGTTCAAACATTTATATGTGGATGGTGTTTTCGATAGTTTTCCCAATTTGTCTTCTCGTTATAATCTCCCTATTACCCATTTGTTTCGCTATTTTCAAATTCGAAATTTTGTTGCCAAGTGTTTCCCAAATTTCCCCTCTTTACCTCCAGAACAGCAGTGGGAAACTACGTTATCATTTATTCCTCATCACAGAGGAACCATTTCGAAACTCTATGATGCTATTCTGTCTTTTAGTAACCACTCTAATGTTAAGCTTAAGTGTACTTGGGAAGGAGAACTAGGAATTCGAATACACGGGGAGTGTTGGGAACAGGCTATAGCAAGGGTACGATCTTCCACCTCCTGTGCTCGTCTTGGACTTATTCAATTTAAGGTCATACACAGGGTGCATTTCTCTAAGTCTAGACTTTCTGAATTGTATCCAGAAGTGGAAAATAAATGTGATAAATGCCATGGTTCTCCTTGTCACCTTAGCCACATGTTCTTTCTGTGTCCTGAGCTACAAGGTTTCTGGACAGGGTATTTTGCTATTATGTCAACTGTTCTTGGGGTAACTCTTCACCCTTGTCCTCTGATTGCTATATTTGGGATTCCTGATCGCTCACTTATACTTGAGTCCACACAAAAGGATATTATAGCCTTTACATCCCTGTTAGCGAGACGTCTAATATTGTTGCATTGGAAGTCTGCTAAGTATCCTACTGTTTCCCGGTGGCTTAAAGATGTCATGTTTTTTTTAAAACTTGAAAAAATTAAATATACGTTGAGAGGTTGCACAGCCAAATTTTTTCACAAGTGGCAACCCTTTATCTCTTATTTTACTAGTCTAGAGGTATTGCCTGTTTAAATGTACTTCTGTTACTGTTATATTCCTGTAATATGTTGGATGGTTGTGTTGATCTGTGCGGGACGGGGGGGGGGGGGGTTCTTTGTTTTAGAATGCTTTTTTTGTTGTTGTTGTTGTTTTCATATATAAGTATATTTACTTAGGAAAATGAAGAAAGGTTAATTGTATTTTGGTAATTGCAAGTACTGTTTTCTTTTTTCAATAAAAATATTTTCAAAAAAAAAAAAAAAAAAAAAGAAACAAACTATTTCATTATTTCACTATCTTCATGTGCAGTTTGTACCAAAACAACAAAAGCAACTTTTGATATTGTTGTTGTTTTGGAACAAAAATATTCATGCAACAATATCATCTACTTCTACTGTTTTCTTGTTTTTCTTTGCAGGAAAATCTCATCTGGTGTGTCCATCTCATGTTGTAGCCATGATGGGTAATGATGTTGTTCTTCCATGTCAGCTTAAACTTGCTGTTGATACTAACGCTGAGACTGTGAACTGGATCAAACCTGGTCTTGACCCAAATGTTGTCCACCTTCATTTAGATGGACTCTGATGAAGGAACGTACAGATGCTCCATTCCCTGGATACGTGAGGAAGCTTCCATTGTTCTCACTGTTGGTGAGTCAAAACATTTAAACTAACCTGATTTAAAATATAAAGAAGCTGTATGATCAGTGGAAAGAGTTTACAATGCCTTCCTTCCCCTTATCAGGGTCAGCATCTACACCCATCATAAAGGTGATGTCAAATGTCAGCAGCAGGGTGGTGTTACAGTGTGAGTCTGCAGGCTGGTATCCAGAGCCTGAGCTGCTGTGGTTGGACGGTGAGGGAAACCTCCTCTCTGCTGGACCTACAGAGACCCTCAGAGGTCCTGATGACCTCTATACTGTCAGCAGCAGAGTGACTGTGGAGAAGAGACACAGCAACAAGATCACCTGCAGAGTCCAACAGAGGAACACCAACCAGAGCAGAGAGACACACATACATGTTCCAGGTAATAATGACTCACATTCAGAAACTGTAGTGTTTTATCACAAGCACATCCTTAAACAGGAAACAGTTTAAATTTCTGGTGGAAGGGGGGTCATCATTCTCAGCAGTTTTTTCAGATGTGGGCAGGGGGATCATCAACCTCTATTTCATCATTCTCGCCAGCCTCTGCAGAGGATTCTCCCGCTGAGTCAGAAGGAGAAGGAGGATGAGGAGGAGGGGGAATATCCTCCTCTCTCCGACGTCTTTTAGGAGTAACATTTTCCTCTTCTGGAATAGGAATATCCTCGTTAGCCTCTCCGATAACCAGCGCAATCAGCAGCTTCAGCACGGCCCAGTCACCGGAAGTCAGCTTCACAAGGTTGCTCGATTCCATCAAGTTTTCTCCTTCATTAAGCTGATAGAGCCAAAGCTCTCCCAGCTTGTATTTGAAGACGTAGCCCCACTTTCCGCACCCCTCAAAAGGCAGAGGCCATTCTCCCCGCAAGCTCCTCGGAGCCGGTATCTGGCTGCGGAACATGAAGACGCTCTTATTTCTCCCTTCTTTCTGCGGAGCATTGGTTGCTTCTGATCTGTTACTGTAGACGGTGACGGGGGTGTCGCTGATAATCGACGAAGACCACTCGCCGCTGCTGCATCCCATGCTTACGGCCTCGGGAGAGCAGATCTCTTCCCCGTCCAAGTACAGAGGAACACAGGGCTGCAGAATGAAAGGATCCATCTTGTGTCTGTGCATTGGATAGTGCGCTGGCCCTCTCTGTTTTTATTCTCCTCCCTCCGCAGACCCCCTCCCTCTAAGGAAGACTTTTTTTATTTTTTTTTTCACAACAGGTGTCGCAACAGGTGTACACACTTATGGGGGATATTACACACAATCAAATTTTGACTCCCCTCTGCTGATGCAATTCGTCACGCTTAGGGATCAAATTACACACTTCCGGTGAGGGAGGGGAGGGGTCAAAAGGTCAAGGCTAGGGTCATCAATCAAATTTTTTTCAACAAGTGAATGTCACATTTGCTCCAAAAAAGCCACCAAAGGCAGATTGCAGTCTACATGCTCTCTCCACCTGGAAAACAGGACTGATACACCTGCTGTCAGACCTGCAGGGGTTAGGCCTGTGGTGTTCTGCTCTGTCTTATACTGAACACAAATTATTTTTTTGGTCTGGCACAAATAATTTGTGTGCCTTCTTATTTGATGCAGCACACCTGATTGTTCTGTAAATAGATTTAAATGGTTATATAAAAACGCCTGAGGCCTTGGCTGCATTTTTAGGTAAAAAGTACCATATAACTTTGTTGTTTGCAAAACTTGTGCATAATTTTTAGAAATGTACAATTTCTGTTTGCATTTCAAGTTATGAAAATGATTCGTTAAACATGTTTGTGGTTTTTACAGTAAAAAATATAACTTTTTTCTACTCGGAGTTCAATTTTTTTTGTCTGAATTTAGATCAATTGCGCTAATATAGTATGTCAAAGGGAAAAAATAACTCAAATTTCGGATATTTGAGGTTGTGTGGAAAATATTGATACCAAACAAGGCCAGATAAACAGTTTTTAAAGGTGAAATATAGAGGTAAAATCAAAAGTAGTCAAAAACGACCAATTATATCCTGGACCCCAGAGGGTTAATTTTGTCAAAAATCGACAGTGCACTTTATAATCCGGTGCACCTTATGTATGAATTCTGGTTGTGCTTACTGACCTCAAACCGATTTTATGTGGTACATGGCACTCAAAAATCTGTCAAAAAATGTTTTAGTATGACTTTGGTAAGCTACGAAGCCGCACCGCTTGATGGATCATTAGGGCTACCGTAGTCAGGAGCCTCGCGAACACAGACTGATAGTAATCTACGTCCAAAACTCCGTCCGCTTCAGGTCCCAAAGTCAAACAAACACTGCGGCATCACTGAGAGTTAAAAAATGTCTAAATTGTTTCATCTTTAATAAAATGATCAGTGTTGCTGCTTTACCAGGTGTAACAATTAAGTTTAACATCCAGGCATCCATGAAAACAGATTTTCTGAAATTTAACGGAGTTAGAAGTTTTGCAGGAATGACACATTTAAATGGAAGACACAAATTTATCATTATGGACACAGAAGTTAGCTCGCTAGTTTTCATGTAAACATTGCATGTTCTGACTGAGGGATTTCTGAAAAAATTAAGACGTACAGCTCTGCTATCACTTCCAACATGAATGAAGACAGAAAACAGCAGTGACTTTTGTAGGATTACTGAAGTTCGACTAGCTGGTATATAATGATACGTGATCGATAGCATCACAGCTATGTTAGCATAGTCAGGAGAACAACTGACATAATCCATCCACAATACGAGGTCAGCCATTAATACACCATTATTCCAGCTAGCCAGACTGTCTTACATTTTTTTTGTCTGACATAATTCAAATAACAGAGAATCACAAATTTGAAAGAAAACATGAAAAAAAAAGATTACATAATGCAAATTCCATAATGATTTTACTAAAGTGACAACTCTCTACTCTTCACCATCTAAACAGACTTGCTGTTTGGCACATTGACCTCTAAACAATGAATGGTGTTCAGACAGAATCCAACCAAGCAATAGGAGAATTTGATTATGTTTCCATAATGTGTGTTCTCTGTCGACGCTGAACTTATGAAAATAAAAGTGTTCTCTGAATTAAGCAAATCTTCTTCAAGTGCTTTCCCAGCCAGGTGTGATGGTTTTGCTTTTGTAGGCAAATGAAGCGTTACTAACAATCAAATAGTCACCAAACTTCAATTTGCGGTGCTACTGCTGATCAAAAACTTTTATAAACAACTGAAGGACTACATACAGTTGCTATAGAGATATTATTTTTGTTACTGCTGTAGATAAGCAGCATGTTTTACACCATCAACAGGATACAAGAAACATTTTTACACTTTTAATGCAACAAAATGAGTATACTAAAAAATATTCTGTAATGACAGGAGATGGAACATAATTCAGATAAGATGCACCTGAAAGGTTTCATACTAACTTAAAGACAGTGTTTTTATCCAAATAAAACAAAGAATGAACAGAAAACGAGATGAATGAAATAATGATGTAGTGATCTGTTGAGTCAAGTTGTGAGATAAGTGATAACTGAACCTGTTGTGTTTTGTGTACACAGTTACGCTGATTTTATATTGAAATCTGAAAATGACAAACTTCAGCACACAGGCCTAAACAGACGCAGTCGTGGTCAGAGTGACACATTTTTCTGTAAAAGGTTCTAACTGTATAAAATCGTTTAAAATATGAAACAAAAGCCAATTTTGCCTTCAAACAACAACAACTTGCGAAAAAGTGACCTCTTCCAATCATTACACAATGCTCAACAAAATATAAAACACAATCATTGTGAATCAGTGCACCACTGCTTGTCAGTGTAGCCTATTACACACCCTTCATGGTGCCATTTCATATTATCTTTCTATATAAAGTGTGGCATATTTGTCTTCTTGCAATGAGATGGATCAGAAATTCAGAAATGCTTTGATGTAAACGTTATTGATTGCATGACTTTTTAAAAACTGTGACTGAAAACTGAAAGACTGGAAATATGAGAGAAAATACATGTAAACCAAAATAAAATCTATTACAGTAGAAGAAATTGCCACTTTTGACACTCAATCTTATCTGCCTTAGACCTCCTCGATACATGCTGGTAGCCACCAGACTGTTTGCTAAGTGAAGATTTGTGTGAAGGAGTGTCAAACAGGTGCTTCATTGATTTCATACTGATCTACGCAGTTTCTAATAGTTATAAATAGGTTGTTTCTGTTTGGTTACTATAGCTAAAACAGTGGGGTTTGAACTGCTTGAATGACATCCATGTTAACTGTTTTGCAAAAGGGTGGAGAAAATATGTCAAGAGGTGTTTTCTGCTCTGCTGAGATAGTGATGTTGAAAACTGGGTAGATCCCAGATTCTTTAGGTAGGTCAAAGCAATCAAGACAAACTGTAACTTCACTCTGTGTATCATACTTCATGTTTTTGAGACCTCTAAAGTGTGACTTTTTTTTACCCTAAAAACCTAATATATACAGTCAGACACATGCAGTGCTACTGTGAGCGATAAACTGTTAAAAAAATGCAGGATAAGGCAAAAATGATACATATTAGGTTCAATAAAAGGTTCAATGAAGACTTAAGTTTATTGGAATTTTTTCACAGCTGAGGGGTTACACAGTTATAGAGCTGACTCATTCTATCATTCAATCTATCAAAGTGACATGTTGGTGACACATCCCAGGATATGTTTTTATTTAATGAAAAACTTACATTAACTTGAATTTATGTGCCACGTAAAAAGATCAGTAGTGTAAAAAATATATATCTTTCATCTTGATATGCGATGGGATAATTTAAGTGAAAACAAATACAGAGCTAAGCAGCATCAGCTTTGTCATCAGAGCTTTTTCATCTTTTTCCACCGACTTCAGTACCTGCTCTTTCCAAATCTTTTGTCTATGTCTGCTTTTATTTCATTTAATTTTCCACCATGTCACTACTTTAACTGAAATCTGTTGGGAAAAATGTTTGTGAACAATGTAAAACAGATTTTTGATTCAAACTGAATCCCAGTACATAACACAGCATTTAGGAAGAGCAGCACGAAATGCTGAAGTTCATACAATTGAGAGGCACACTTTACAAATCTAATTGACTTCTGTTTAAATTGTCCTTATTATTAAATAATAATAATTTTTTACTTTTTGGTGAAACAGCTCAAGGACAGTTTTCCTGCTCTGTGTAGAAACAATAGAGGTAAAATTAGACTGATGGGCAGAGTGAACCAATCAACAGACAAGAAAATGACACATTGGTCTGTGTTATGGAACAGATTTGAATTATACAGACCAATTGTAAAAAGCATTCCTAGAAAGGCCACCAACAGTACTATCATTATTGCTGTGATGGTGTAGATGGCTTTCTGTTTTGAATGATCAACCTTCTCCCTGTTTGCTCCCATTTCTCCTGGACCTGGACGAATCAGAACACAGAGAACAGAGAGGCTACAAAAAGAGATGATAATTAACGAGGACACAATCATACAGAAATATGGAACATAGGGAACATCAGGGTAATATAGAGCTGTTAATCCAAGGAAACCAAAGCACATCAACCACACACACCCAATGAAGATGTTTCTGATCCTGACCCCACCCGACTGTCTAAGACCCATATATGTGATGGGGTGAACAACAGCCAGGTAGCGCTCCATACATGTCACAATGTTAAAGAATATCTCTGCAGGGTAGACAAAAGAAAGTGAATACATCCCCATTAGAAGCAACACTGAGTTATTAGTGTATGTTCCACATAAGTAAGCAATGACCCCCAGTACATTTATCAGTTCAATGACAGTCACATGATAGATGAAAATGTCAGAGTGACTTGTTGTTGACAAGAAGGACTGTCGCTGCCATTGTTGGTAAGCCACATAGAGGATGAAGATGGAGAGAAAAAGGATAACAGACATCATGATGATGAGAAAAGAAATGGTGATTGAAATCCCAATGCTTGAGGTCAAGCAGTGAAAGGCAGAGGAAGACGAGTTATCTGACATGCTGCTTAACGTGCTGTTTGGTGCTCATGTGGATTTGACTTATGAATATCAAATATATAATATATGAAAAAAAAATACCATTGCAATTTAACATTAATTTCTTATTTATTTTTAGACACATAACAACTAAAAAGTAATAATAATACTAATAGATATATTTTGAATATTTTTAATTTTGAAACAAGTCACTATAACCCAAAATATAAGAAACTGCAAAGATATTTACCAACTTAACTAATGTCTCTGAGAAATATGTCAAAAAATCTTTTTATACTTTGTATGGTGATCTGTGTGAGGTGTAACTGGTACGAACTGAAGAAAAACTGACATGAAACGTAGAGGTGATGTTAGTTACTGATAAAAAAAATAACATACAGTTAATAATACTAATGATCTCCCCCTTACCAGTTGTAGCTCCCACATTCACACACTGCTCTTCACTGGTATCCAGCCAGCAGTGTGCAAGTCTATGTGCAAGTGTATTACTAAATGTGGTATAATGATGGGCATCGCTCAAACTAATGATGGACTTTGCATGATCCCACACTGTAAAATGTGACGACATCTGTTGGCTGCTAAACTGGCAGGTTGTTTTTAACTGTGTGTTTTGTGTTTCAGGTGCCCAGTAGGTGTGGTTAGGTTGATGGTGACTGGAAACACCTATGGCCGGGAACACTGATTATGAATTTTGTTAATATCTTTCTACCAAAAAACACATGATGCTAGCTCTCATGCAAACATCACTGACTTATTGACTGCATTTTCTTTGGTAATTTTAATTAAATTGGTTATATTTAAATAAACAAATAAACATACAAATGAGCTCATGTTGAATTTATCAGCTCACAAAGAAGTTGGTGCCATATTCAGCACTGTTTAGCATCAGCAACTGTAATTAAATGTCTGAAAGACAGAAACATAAAGGAAAAACAAAATGTGATTTTGTAGAGATGCTTGAGATTATTTTTTCAGTGTATTTTTTATAAATGAACGAAAAAGATTAGGTGGTGCAATCATTATCAGTTTGGTGCTTCACGTTTTTTTTAAATGTTTATTTATATATCTTTGTCTTTTATTTATTATTGAAAGTGAATCAATTATACACATACACTTTTTTTTCACGTAATCTGACATTTCACCAATCTAATCCCAATTTTAATGTTTTGCTTAGTTAATCCCATCTTGTTAAAGAACGAGAAGAAAGTGCAAGCTGTAAAGGCATGGGCATGTTCAGCAACAATATTCAAGTAGACTGTGGTGTTTAAATGATACTCAGTGAGGCCCAAAGTGTCCCCCAAAAAATCCCCCACTGGCAGTATGACACCAGCAGCCTGAACCATTGATGCGAGGTTGGATGGATCCATGATTCCATGCTGTTTATACTAAATTCAGACTCTACCATCTGAATGTTGCAGTAAAAACTGAGACTCATCAGAAGACACAATATTTCTTAAATCTTCTGTTGTCCAGTTTTCATGAGTTTGTTCAAATCGTAGCCTCATTATTCTTTTCTTAACTAATGTGTGGTCTTGTGCTGCTGCCTCAAATTTTATGTACTGTGAGTTCAGAGATGCTCTTTTACTTACCTCGATTGTAACATGTAGTTATCTGAATTAGTGTTGCCTTCCCATCGGCTTGAAGCAGTCTGTCCATTCTCCTCTGACCTCTTATATCAGCGAGGCATTTCTTTACACAGAGAACTGCAGCTCATTGGATATTTTCTCTTTTTTGACCAGAATTGGTAAACCCTACATATGTATTCGCAGAAAGTTGACTTGGGATCTTTTGGGGATTTCCTTACTTGGATGATTGAGCATGCTTTAGGACCTACAGATGTTTATGGGGGGGGAATTTGAGCTAGGACAGGTTAGCTTGTCCATTTGTATTTTGACTTTTGTTGCCATGATGCCAGGTCTCTCTTGGAAATGAGATTTTTAATCTCAATGAGATTTTTTACCTGGATAAATAAAGGACTAATAATAATTTTTAAAAAAAATCTACAAATCCTGAACCATCAATCAAGAACTGCTGGTTCATCTTCAGCTTTAGAACCATTTTTCAGCTCTGCACCTAAAACTCATCATGTGTTTTTATTTTTGAAAATCTTGCACACAGAAAACAAAAAGAGCAACAAATCTATTAAGTGAAACTTCAAGAAATTAGTTGTATTAAACACAATTCAGTATTTACTGCTTTCTGCATTGATTTTGAACCCCCAAACAGTTGTTATATTCACTTGCAGACTGATGAAATGATTGAAATGTGTTAAAAAAAAAGATATTTAAAAAGGATAAAAAGTTGTTAAATATCATTCCCTTTCATGATGTTATATAATATATTGGCCCATTTTATTCATCTAAATAACCTCTAAAGTTATTTTTGTGATTTCCTTTTTGTTTACCTACATCATCTCCAGATAACCATGAGATTTAACGAGCTGCTCACTGTAAGATGGATTTTAATAAAGTTTTATTAGATTTAGACTCACCCAGAGGTGTCACTCACTCCACACATTTTCTCAAAACCTTAAACACAAATCCAAAAATCTTAACTACCTTCACAAAACCCCAGACTTTTCTGTCAAAATCAAACTGTCACCTCAAAATAAGACCACACCTCAAAACCAAACAATGTGTTCACATATCAACACAGCAAGTAAAAATATATTGACCACAGAACATTCGTTAGACACTACAGGAAATAATTGAAGACACAGCATCCAGGACATGTAGTTAACAGGAAATACCTATTGTAACTGTATTTAACAAAACATTTATGAAGCACTGGTTGTTTGCGAACTGCTATGTATCAGGACAGCAGAGTGAAACTTTACATTTTACTAAAACTACAACATATACAGCATGTACTGCTTGCTCATCCAGCTGTTCACATGAAGCCATAATGTCCTGTAGCCACCCAGCAATGTAAAGGGATGTACAGTGTTAAATGACACCAGGTTTGCATGATGGTTTCGAACCCCCCAGTTACCTACGGCTGCACAAAGGGTGACATTGCCATCATGCTCGCCACGGACTTCTATAATGGCACGTTGATCATAAATGTTCCCGCCTCTCCACCTCCTTTTTGACAGATTGAACCCTGCTTCATCTATGAAAATATATTCATGGGGCCTTTCCATGAAATCCAGCTCAAACACTCTGTATAAAAATGGATAAGTAGTGTGCTGTAAATGATACAGAAAGACAGACTTATGAAATTGTTTATTTACAGTATATGCAGTCCATTATATATATTGCAATGTAGTCTGCAGTACTGCAAGAGTACCAACTGCAACTACTAGCCTACAGTAACAGTAGGCCTATGGGCATAGAATTGTACTGGAAGCATTGCTGCTGAGATGCTGTGTGTAAAAGATTGTTGTATTCACATTTTGCTGCCAGTGTTTACAGTTTTGCAATACAATTGTGAATGTGTTTAGTGAGTGAGAATGTGTTTCAGGTTTTGAAAAAAGAATGGACGAGTTTTGCAAATTGTGTCCAATTATCTGAAAGTGTTTGAGTTGAAAAATAAGTTTAGGCTCTGACATCAGCAAGGCAGACCAGCAGCCATGCCATGTCCAAAGTCACTTAAATCAGCTTTAATCTTCACCACGATTCTCTGTCTGACTTTCAACAGATTATCTTGGCCATATCTACAGATATTTATTTTAATGAACAGTTGAACATATGTAGCCAATGAAAATGGAAAATGGATTATAGGTTTAAAAAAGTCATGTCTGACTCTTCAGGCCTTGAAATGTTGAAGTTCTTATAGAAAAGGATGATTCGGTGAAGGAGCTGGACCTGTCATGTCTGTGTGCAGTAGGCAGGAATGGAGGACCCAAATGCAGACTCCAGGAGGCAGAAGGTGAACTCAAAAACAGCTTTATTGCTGGACCCGGGGAAAACTCACTAAACGGATGAATACAGAAGCAAACCAGACAGGAACGGCAGCTAGAAAACACAGCTTGGTGAGGGACACTGACAAAGAGAAACACAGGACTGAAATACACTGATGGAAGATGAGGGAATGAGACACAGGAGGAGCGCACAGCTGGGAGCAATCAAACCTGATCACACCAAGGGAAGCAAAACTAGAAACCCTGGCTGTGTCCGAATTCAGGGGAAGGATGCTCATAAGGACACTACCTACCTACGTCACAAGGTAGTGTCCTTAGACCAGGGGTCGGCAACAGACTCTTTAGTCCTTATTTTGCGGCTCCGGGTGGTTTGGGAAAATAGAAGAAATATTTCGCTGAAGTGCATTTTATTTGTGTTTAGTTCTTTTTTTTAACTTGTAGTTCTAAATTGGAAGATTATTGTGATTTTGAAATATAAAAATAAAATTATATCTTACTATTTTTTTCATCGCTCAAAATAAGCGTCACACTCGCGGAAGCCGGTGTACCCGCCGAAACGCCGTGCATTTATCGAGACTTTCAACCCCAGATAGGCCAATTATGGATCTTCGGATCCACATTATGTCGCCAGCTGTTCTCCACCGTGAACTATGTTAAAAACAAACACCGCTCACGCCTCACAGATGACAGCTTACAGTCCTGCGTAAAGATGAAAGCCCCGATTTGAAGACGCTGTGCACCGAGGTTTGGGACCAGAAGTCTCATTGTAAACATATCACGGCAGACCCGACGATGTTTCCATGAACACGCTTTTCAGCATCTCTTTATTGACCACTTTTCACACACGGTTGCTGTACGCATACAGCCGGCTGTAGCTTTTCAGCTCACAGCCCGACAACACAACAGCAGAGAGAGCACAGACTTCAAGGCAGCGAGGCGCGATTGCGGGTGCTGCTCAGGTGCGTCTGACTCCCATGCAGCGGCGCTGCAGACCACGCCACACATATTAACAAGGTAAAATACAGATTTAGGCAGAATTTTGCAAATATCTATTTTTCATTTTTTAGCAGCATAGTGCTTTTTTTCCAATTACTTTTTAAAAGTCAGGTCAAGGCTCCAAAAGCCCTAAGGCGATATAAGGGAGGCGGCTCACAACAGTTTTTGTTTGCTACATGGATCATTTTAGTTCAGCTGGGTGTCTTTGCTTTTGTTATATTTCTTTAAGAGTTCAAAATGTGTTGATTACATAAATAAAATGTAATTTTCTCTGTAGCACTTCATGGATTTCATAAGCAGCACACCTTAGTTGTTCACACAAAGGTAGAAAACAATATATACAGTGTTATCTTCATTTTAGATGTCAAAAAACATTTGCGGCTCCCAGTGTTTTCTTTTGCGTGGAAACCGGATCCAAGTGGCTCTTTGGGTGTAAAAGGTTGCAGACCCCTGCTCTGGATGTTATAGGGCTGTCTTGGTTGACACGCCTCTACAATGTTGAGTGTTGATCAGGGGCAGTCCCTCTGGATTAGCAGACCGGGGTGGTGGTTCCCATCTTTAAGAATCTTTAAGAATTCCAGCTATAGGGGAATCACACTCCTCATCTCTGTTTTTCACGGATGATGTGGTTCTGTTGGCTTCATCAGGTGATTGCCTCCAGCTTGCACTGGAACAATTTGCAGCCAAGGGTGAAGCGGTGGGAATGAAAATCATCACCTCCAAATCTGAGGCCATGGTCCTCAGCCAGAAAAGGGTGGAGTGCCCACTCCAGGTCAGGGACGAGGTGAAAATGTCAGAGAGACTTGTTTGCTACCAAGAATGACTGCCGCTGCCATCGTTGGTAACCAATGTAGAGGATGAGGATGGAAAGACAGAGGATAACAAATGCCTTGGTGATGTGAAAAAAATCGCAATCCCAGTGTTTGAGGTAAAGCAGTCAAAGGCAGAGGAAGACAAGTTGTCTGACATGCTGCTTAATGTGGTGTTGTGAAGTTTGTGTGGAGGAAAGGAGGGAAACAAAACAACAACAAAAAAGTTAGGCAGGCAACAATATTTCATTAAAATATTGTTTGTTTATTTTATAGATAAATTACAGTTCAGAGTATACTTCTCACACCATAATATTTGGAAATTAATAATAAAAAGCAAGAAAAAAAGTCTCTTTTAAACTAAAAGAATATAAGTAGTATTACAATTTTGATTCCTGTTATCAGATAAAAAGAAAATTTTAATGTCTCATTTGATTATTTTTAGACACTAAATCTTAAAAAGTAGTAGTAATAATAATAATAACAACAACAATAATAATCCTAATATAATCAATTTTAGCTTAAGTTTTTCTTTGGTGGACTTCTGTATATTTATATTTGAAAAAAATGTTTTAAATACATTTAAAATATCAAATGTAAAAACAATGCAGCCATATCAAATACTTTACTCTGCAAAGATGACTCATTAATATATATAATGAATCAACCACTGTCTCAGACAAATATGTCAATACTAAATAAAGTCTGTACTTTACATAACCTCCATGAGTCAAAGGTTGTGTTAATGACAAGCGACAAATTAACAGTCAGACATGAAAATAAATATTAAGTGATACGTAGCTAAATAATCTCCACCTTACCATTCATGGCTCACGTTTCACTCTACTTTTCTTTCAGATCTACATTCACATACTGCTCTTCGCTGGTATCCAGCCAGCAGTGTGTAAGTCTATGTGCAAGTGTATTACTGAATGTGGTTAAATGATGGGCATCAGTCAAACTGATAATGGACTTTGCATGATCCTACACAGTAAAATGTGATGACCTCTTTTGGCAGCTGGAGTGGCAGGTTGTTTTTCATTGTGTCTTTTGTGCTTCAGGTGCCTAGTAGGTGCAGTTATGTCATCAATGACTGGAAATACCTGAGCTCTTCCCAGCAGAGAGAACACTGATGGTACAATCTGGTCATGTTATGTTCTGTGAAGGCCTTGCATAGTTCAGTAAGACAGAAATGCATGGAGGGAGAAACTAAGGAAAAAACTGTGTGGTGAAGTCATTATCACTTTGGTTCTGTCCATCTGTTGAACCAGCACTCCAATAGAGAAAGTCTGGATTGACTCTCTTTTTAAAAAGTCCTAATCACTTATCATATAGGTATTGCCCAGTGAGCAATGCAGAGTTCAGGTGGGGCTGGTCTGATGACAGCAGTCTTCCAGTTCTAACTACCTCTCTCTTTCATGTGTCGAGCCTACCTAATCTGACTGAAAAAAAAAACAAAACACAAGAGTAAAGAACATCTGGCCTGAGCAGCTTTGCAGGCCCTGTCTTCTACCAGCTGCACCCATTGGGCGCCTCTCTAGATCGATGCACTTGTTAATGGACTGGGTTCAATTTAGTGACCTGGAAATTATGCCCAAAGGATCTGTTACTTTTAAAGCACTGGAGTGACATAATCCAGCCACTTGAATTATACATCTCCATTTAACCTACTCTGAGTTCATGTTAATCTTGTTCTAGTCTTTAGGAGGAGAGAGGTTCAAGAAGAGATGGACATGGCAAGGCCTAAAGATCAGGTGTTCCATGGTGATCAAAATAATCCAACAGGAAAGGAGCAGCCCTTGTAAAATTTCCCCAGGAATACAGTGGAAATCCAAGTCATCTCAAAGTTACAAACCACAGGGAAACAATGGAAAATCTTGGAATAAAAACTATCAGTACAAATCCTTCTGAATTAATAATCTAACATGGCAAAAAGGAGCAGAGGAAAAGCCAAAATCTGACTCTCACTATCTGACAAAATCAGATTCTCTGACATCATTAACTCCTTTTTGTCATTTTCACTCCTACCTTCCATTCTACATTCACACTTAGATACTCCCCCAAGGTCAAGCCACCCCACACAGAGTCTCAGTGTGATGTCTGTTATTAGAATCATTATTATATTCTCTTATTCGTTATTGTAACAGGGCGACCTTTTGTGGCTGGATTTAGAATGCAGAAGACCAAGACATAAGATGGTGGAAACCAGAGGCCCATATAGCTCTACTGCTATGACAGTGACTCACATGTCAAGCTTCCTCACAACACAACAAACACTCTGTCTAATGACAAGTGGCAGCCGTAAATACTTTTAGCTGTTAAGAGCTAAACCATTGTTTTACTGGCGGTGAGTTTTCAAATTCTAATCTTCCACCACATTCTATAATACAACATTTGTATTAAATAAATATATACATACATTTTATCTAAATAAATATTTTACATTTTACCATTATTATAAAAACACCAAAAGCCCCAAGCACAAATATTCCCCACACTCCCCTAACCAATGGCCTCTCCCTGAACCTTTTAAATGGTGACACAGGGAAAAAAGGGTGAGTAATCACATCTCATAGTCACTTCTTTGCACCACCTTTATTTCTAAAGTTTCACACACATTTGCCCCAGCTCTCCTCAATGGTTAACCTTATTTGCTCTCAGTAACAACCTTTCCTCCTCGCAGACAGCCGCCACACTTCCTAATGAGGAGCAGCTGTGCAGGACCTGGAACCAAAAGGCTACATACTGATTTTAAAATACACAATAAATATTCAATAAATAATTAAACTTCTGTACAAATGTTCTTCATGTGCCAATCTATGTTCAAGGTGCAATGCTAAATAAAGTGCTAGATAAGGTGCTTTTTAAAAAGTGCAACAGTGCTCCTAGCATGCTATACAAGTTATAATGTAAATAATCCTAGTAAGGGAGTCCTCTTCCATACAGTTATGTTTGTTAAACTTCATATTGTGATCATATTCCAATCAGTATTAAGCAAAAAGGAATGACTATCAGCAAAATCATATATGAATTATGATTCTGTGTTTACCCAGTAATACCATTTCTTTTACTCAGAATTTTGTATGATGGTTTGGCATGATTCCTGCAGTCACACACACAAACATTAATCCGACAAGGTCAAAGCTGGATCATGTCCACCCACAAAAAATCCTGACATTAGAACAAACCTTTTCATTACTCAAACTGCATTTCTCATTCACTATATTAATTAGATTTATATTTCCAATATTTCTTTGACCAAGAATAAAGATGATTTCCTTTTACCAAAAGTACATACTTTTAAATACATCTTCATTTATAGGATAATTAAACACAATAGATTCATCTGAAAGATTAAAAACATCAAATGTAGCTAAAATGTGAACTTTACTTAAAACAAACTTAAGTAGGATACATTTTCTTTTGAACACATCTTTTAGAAAAAGCAACAAATTCCTATTCTTAATTTGCTGTTGTTAAATAAGCTTGAGTCCAACATTCACCTAACTTTTTTTATGAGACGTTGGATTAATGCAATTACCATTTTTTTCTCTAAAAATATGAGTACAACAAGTAAAAATACTTGTATACTAAGTAAACAGTATTTTAATTTGGGGACGGAGCATTTGTAAGTCAGTCGTCTGTCTTGAAATTGTTTTATATTCTAATGAGACAAATAAGTACCCATGGAAATGTTATTTCTATTGTTGTACATCAGAAATGTGTGAAGCTTTTATTTTGACATTTGGAAAGACAGGAAGCAGGAAGTGCAGAGAACAGTGGGAAAAGCATGGCTACGGTGGTGTCCAAATTCATGGGCTGCATCCTCCTGAGGACCCGGCCTTCGCGGTCTACATGGGCCGGGTCCTTAGAAGGTCGGGTAGGCTGGAAGTAAACGGCTGTGAAATTGGACGGTCTAGCCTTCAGATTAGCGTCACCGCTGTCTCAGTGGAGTTTAATAAACTCGGCCGTCCGCTCCTTGCTATCTAAAATATAACAGGACACTGGTGTAAATTCTCGACCATCTCACACTTCTGTTTAATCAGTTTTCTGTTTGACGTTTATTCAGCTGTGTGAAAACCCCCAAGGAACCCACCCGGGGGATTAATAAAGTTTTATTTTATCTAATCTAATCTAATAACTTTAATCTCAGCCAAACTGATTTACTCACGAACAAATAAAACACTGAAAAAAGCCAAACAATAACATTTTTAGGTTATCTAAGTATATAATACGTTTAACCTGAGTAGCGAAAGTCCGCGGTGATCTGAAAATGATGTGCCTGGAGTTGTGCTGTTCTCAGTGTCTCCAGTGACCCTCAAGCTCCCGGCTAGCTATAGAGCTGGTGGATAACAGACGTCTCCGAAAACGTCGAAGCACTATGTCTTGATAAACCAAGCAGACATTTGAAGTGTACACAGCTACATTCTCGCCTGAAAATATGTTAAAAGTTTATTTTGTGACCCAGAAAGAGTAATAAGAGTAATATTAAAACTTAGTAGCGGCCATTGTTAAAAACTTGAATTGGCTGGGTGGCGCTATGAATTTGCAGGCCATAGGACTGTACAGTCTGACTGGTTACAGGAATCGGTTTACTATTTCTTAATGCATCTTTTTCCCTAAACACAGAGTTGGATAATTACCGTTGAATAAATAAATGAATGGGAAACACTTAATAACTTAATGATACTCATGTCTTCCTCTGTTTCAGTTTGACCTTTGCCCTTACTGCTCTGCAGTGATTCTTTTCTTTATTTTATGCTTTTATTTTTGTAAATTATTTTACACAAACGAACAAAGTGTGATCAGTGTGAACATTACTAATCGTGTTACAGTGTTTCCTATTTTACATTAGCTTGTACCTGTCTTACATTTATTTTGTCTGGCGTAATTTAAATACCAAAGACTGGCAAATTTGAATGAAAACATGGCAAACATAAATGGAGTTTACATAATGTACATTTCATAATGAGCATGAACAGTCATCTTTACTGGAAAGCCAATTCTACACTATCAAAACAGACTTGCTGTTTGGCAGGATCCCCTCTAAATGACCTCTAAATAAAGCCTGGTGTTTGTTCATATTGACTTAAACCAAGCATTTAGAATTTGACTATGTTTCCATAATGTGTGCTCTTTGCTGACTGTGAACGTTTAAATTCAAGTGTTCTCTGAATTAAGCAAATTTTCTCCACGTTCGTTCCCAGCCAGGTGTGATTGTTTTGTTTCTTTAAGCAAATGAAGGTTACTGTGAATCAAATGGCCACTACTTCGACTTCAACCTGCAGTGCTACTGCTAATCAAAAACCCCACATTCAAAACAACTGAGGGGCTGCATACGGTTGCCATAGAGATGTTTTTTTTGTCGCTAGGAATACAGTACATCTTACACCATCAATGAGATACAAGCCACATATATATTAAAGACACAATATTATTGTTTTGGACATTTATTTCTCACATTTATGATCTTATATACAGATTCATTATATATACAGTTTATGGATGTTGGATTAAAAGTCTGCATTTATGCATTTGACAGAAGAAGTTAATGCAAAGGCACACACTTTATGAGTTTACTTCTCAAGTTTTAATGCAACACAATTACAATACAGAATATGCTGTGATGACAAGACATGCAAAATAGATAATAGATCAAATGCACCTGAAAGGTTTCATACAAGCTTAAAGACAATGTTTTTATTCAAATAAACATGAAATTGACTGACTGACTACAAAAAGCGATTAATTCAATAATGATTTTCATGAGATTTTCTGATTGTTGTATTTGTTTTTCTGTGCACACAGTAACTCTGAATTTATATTGAAATCTGAAAGTTAAAAACTTGTCCTTTAATTAAACAGATGTGCTACTCGTTATTTAACTTATAACTTCACTGTAAAGCCAAGTGTATCATGTGTGATACATCAAGTTTTGAGATCTCCAGATCACTGGTGTGACTTTTTTCCCGAAAAACCTGTTGTATACAGTCAGACACATGCAGTACTGCCGTGAGCAAGAAACTGCACAAAAATGCCAAATGTGGCAAAAATCATACAAATTAAAAGTCATATGCAGTTGATATTTAATTTAACTTAATTTAATTTAATACATTTATTTTTTTGTCAGAAGGTTCAGTGAACACTTCAGTTTCCTACAATTATTTCACAGTCCAGGCATTACAGTTTTTTTCTATACCTGCTTTTATTTCATTTCATTTCAGTGCTGTCCATACTTTAATTGAATTAGGTTGGTGCACATTTTTGTGAACAATGTAAAACAGATTCCAAAGTTTGATTCAAATTGAATCCTGCTACATAACACAGTATTTAGAAAGAGCCGCACAAACTGACACAGGAAAAGCACACTTTTCACAAATCCAACACTTCTACTTAAATTCCACCTATTATTATTTTTGTCATTGCCTGTTTTGTTTATTTTTAATTCTTGCTGAAACAGCTACAGGACAGTGTTCCTGCTCTGTGTAGAAATAATAGAGGTAAAATCAGACTCATGGGCAAATTGAACATGTTATAAGACAAGAAAATGACACATCGGTCTGTGTTATGTAACAGATTTGAGTTATTCAGGCCAACTGTAACAAGCATTCCTAGAAAACACACCAACAGTACTATCATTATTGCTGTGATGGTGTAGAAAGCTTTCTGTTTTGAATGATCAACCTTCTCCTTGTGTGCTCGCATTTCTCCTGGACCTGGACGAATCAGAACAAAGAGAACAGAGAGGCTACAAAAAGAGATGATAATTAATGAGGCCGCCATCACAGAGAAATATAGAACATAGGGAACATTAGGGTAATATAGAGCTGTTACTCCAATCCAAGTAAAGCACATCAACCACACACACCCAGTGCAGATGTTTCTGATCCTGACCCCACCCGACTGTCTCAGCCCCATATAGGTGATGGCAGGGGCGATTCTAGAATCAGAGCTTTGGGGGTGCTGAGCACCCAGAGAGCTGCCCAGCCAGGCAAGATAAACTTTACTCGTCACGATGAGACTTCCCTGTCTGTGTTAGTCCCTGCATCCTTAAATGTCTCCAGTTGTCCTGAGTTCCCTCTGACTGTCTCCTTGGTGCATTTAAACCCCTGTTCCTCCCTGTCCTCATCGTCTGTTGTCTTCATCTCCATTATGAGTCATCATAATTTTACCATCTCTGTGCAAGTCTGCAAATTTCTTTATTAAGTCATAAGATTCTTAAATTCATCAAGTCTCTCTGTGCCTGGGTCCTCGTCACAAAACATGACATCACTGTTTTGTACATTTTAACACAATTTAATCCCCACATTTGTGAAAGAAAAACAAAACACTTTTTAAAAAAGTCTGTAACAAAACCATCAAATCTGATAAAGGTTATTTAAATGCTGCAAAAGAAGAATGGATTGGAATTTGAAAAAAAAAAAATACATATCCTAACCTTAATTACTGCGGGAGAATAATGAATGATGCTCACAGTGAGTAAAAAGTAAACTGAGTGCATTTTCTGGACAGAGATTCACTTTTAATGTGTTTGTATAATATAATACAGATACATAAAAAATACACTCCAAAATAGAAGAGTCCTTGAAATGTACAAAATACTATTAAAAAATTAGAAAAATGGAGACACCTTTGCCTATGGTACAATGTATGAAAAGATCTTTACTGCAGATACTACTACGGCTCTGCAGATTTTTTCTTTTCTTTTAATCTATGT
>JAQSNX010008307.1:0-28978 GCA_029532605.1 Oreochromis grahami
AGGCCAACAATTACAATTTTAAGTTATCCGAGTGACTTATATATTATGTTTAACCTGAGTAGCGAAAGAGCGGGGGTCTGAAAACGATGAAGCCGGGAGTCCGCTGCTCTCGCCGGCTGGAGTGACCATTGAACCCCCCCCCCCCCCCCCCCCCCCGGCTTGCTATCAAGCGGGTGGGTAACAGATCTCCGAAAACGTCAAAAAACGTTTGCAAATATGCGATGTCTTGATAAACCAAGCAGATATTTGAAGTTTACACAGCTACTTTCTCGCCTGAAAATATGTTAAAAGTTTATTTTGTGACCCAGAAAGATTAATAAGACTAATTTTAAAACTTAGTAGCGGTCGCCATTGTTGGCAGCTGAAATTTGGCTGGGCCGCGCTATGAATTCTGGGATATGGTGGGCCACGAAGGACACACCCAACCCATCCTTCAAACTCGGGGAAATGAAGGACACATTTGTCGGCCGCATTTGAAGGAGTCGACGAATTGGGACAGTTTAACTGTCTTCAGAACATTGCAGAGGCCTTATTGACAGTATTTGGCTCTACATATCTGTGTGAGCAGATTTTCTCTCACATGAGTGTCCTCAGGTAGCCATCTGAATGCTGGACACTCGGAGACCTGTGTCTCTGAGTGAGAGACCAGAGATCACATTAACATGTGTGTCTCTGTATTAACAAACATACCATATTGGCCCAGTTTATTTTTCTTATCATTGTTGTGAGGAGACCATAAATAGCATTTGTATTTTCTGTTGTACAGTTCATTTGCCGTTATGGAGTTCTTGTTATGACTAAAAAGTGTCTTTCTTTTGTTTCAAAATAGCTGATACCTATTCGCTGATAGCTGCCAACATTTGCAAACAAATATAATTCTATAAAGTGGTTCTATATAATGTGTAACTGTTAATATAGAGCGTTATTAAATTTATTGCTAATGCAATCATATGGCACACTGACTTCTGAGGAAATTTTAAATGGCACTCGCCATCAAAAAGGTTGCCTACCCCTGACAAAGACAGATTTCACAGCTGCTCTGTTCCCAAATCCGCTTCGTAACCATGTCTCTGAACAGGTGTCATTTATGGTCCTTATACACACACAATACGGTAATATTACATTGAAGCACAGTACGTATCACTCCGCGAGGCTCCTCGGTAGCCGTAATGCTCCGACAATCCATCAAGCGGTGCAGCTCCGTAGCTTAGCAAAGTCGAACTAAAACATTTTTTGACAGATTGCTGAGCGCTGTGTATCACATAAAATCGGTTCGCGGTCATCAAGCACAACCAGGATTCATACAAAAGGCGCGCAGTCAACTTTTGAGAAAATGAAAGGATTTCAGGCCGTGCATGGCGTTCCAGCCCCACGCACGGGGCGATGCGCAGTAACTCATTAACGGACAGTTGCCGTGTCCATCTTGTCGCTGCCTGCAGGTGAAGCGATGGGGGAGGAGGGGGAGTTGTGTTCAGTGAAGGAGAGGCGAGGTCGAGTAACGTTGCGTAAAGACAAAAGCGGATGAAAGAGAGGCAAACTTGCGGCTCCGCAACTATAATTATAACGTAACATAGACTATATCGATATAAAGGATATTGTCACATCTTATATCTCGTATAAAAATATATCGATATTTTTAAAGAACTCGATATATCACCCAGCTCTAGCTCTACACTAACTTTTTGACATGGGCGCACCGGTACGCCTAACTTTAAAAATTTAGGCGTACCGGCACAAAAGTTAGGCGCACTCAAATTTTTCAACCGCATCACTTAACACCGCAGTTTTACATGTGCACTTTCTGGGGGGGGGGGGGGGGAGTCCATACAGACAATATTCATTTCTAAATGATTAACTAACAAACTTGTGCTTAAATTGCTTTGTCAATATTGTAGAAAATGTTAAACTTAATCATCATCTTGGCTCCTCTGACGACCTGTTTGCTGTTGCCTGCTGCTAAAAGGCAGTGGGGAGAGGAGACACTTGGGCAGTGCATTTATTGCAGCATATAATGTGTTTTCTGGATACACTGCTGTTTTTTCAGCAGTCAAAGATTGATGGCATCGTGTCAGAGCTGGCTATGAATTTCAGACGGATCAGTCCTTAACACAAAAGTTATCAATAGTTCTTTTCATCTTTTCTCATTACCCACAGCTACGTCCACTTCTGTCAGGCCTATGCTGCTCACTAGGGCTGGCTATCATCACTGATTTCTATAATCCATTCGATTCCGGTTCTCAAAGTCCTGATTCGATTCAATTTAGCCTCAGACAGTCAGAAATATTATAATTCTGATCATTTATCAGTACTGATACACATGAGACTTCATCAGAATTGTGAGCATCACAGCAGATGCCTTTGTGTCAAAGTAACTGAGAATAAAACACAGAAAAACATGAAGGAGATTTTCCTGGTCTGGCGTTTTATAGAAGATAACCTTAAAAATATTCTGCAATTTTGCATAATTTTAAGAACTTTAAATTTCTTCAGTATTGAACAGCAGAAATTAGGCTTTCTTGTCCGAGGTCATATAAGTGAAAAAAAAAAAGAAAAGAAAAAGACAAGCACTGTAAACAACGGTAGACTGGTGGGTAATAAGCGAATAAATAATGCAGAAAACAGAGATTTGAGACGGGAAACTGTTCTTGAAGTACACACACACACAGAGAGAGTAGAACAAGAGAGAGAGAGAGAGAGAGTAAGAGAGAGAGAGAGAGAGAGAGAGCAGAAAAGAGAGAGAGAGAGAGAGAGGAAACTGAGAGAGAGAGAGAGAGAGAGAGAGAGAGAGAGAGAGAGCGAGCGAGCGAGCGCGCTGTGCATGAAGTGTGATTTTTATCATGGTGGAAGCAAAACAGCAAAAGTCAGAGGGAATTCATGAGGACATTGATCAAATGTGAAGCGTAGTTTGCTGCTTCTTTTGCAGCTGGCTCGGCGAATTTTGGTTGGAGAGACAAAACCTGCAGCTCAGAATCTAGCGCAAAAAAGACGGAAACACAGCGCGGACCCGACGCATCAGAATCGCTAAGCTCCGACAGCGTGTCCGTGTTCGGGCCGTGGGGTGAGAAAGCCGAGAAAGACAAAGCTGATTCTGATGCGTCGGGTCCGCTCTGTGTTTATGTCTTTGTGTGGAATCCGTTAATGAATTGATATCGCTTTATTCAAACTACTCACCTCTCTCTTCCACCTGCACTTTCAACTGGACCACGGCCAATCAGAGAGGTCCCGCCCCTGACTATCATAATGTGTGTCTGTTGTTGACCACACGGAGAGCTGCAGAGATTTTTTTTTTGTTTTTGTTACCCGAAAATATTTGGTCGCACCGGTGCGACCAAATATTTTTTTTTTTTTTTTTTAGTCGCACCACTGAAAAATTTGGTCGCACTCTAGAGCCCTGTTTAATGTTGCAAAGCACCTCTTTTTTAACTTTAGTGGATATTATACATGGTTATGCTCAGGATATGTCAGCCCATTTCTACTGGAAATGCCTTTTGGTTAAACTTTCAGCAAGGAATTTGCATTTGCACTGTTAAATTTTTATATAGCTTTAATGCACAAAAAACAGCTGCTTGTTTAAGTGAAAATAAATGGATGGGTTATTTGCGCTAGTAAAGTTGTAGAGTTGTATTTTGTCTCGCATCAATTATATTGTCAGTTATATCCTTATCGCAAATTTTCAAATATATATCGTGATAAATATTTTTGGCCATTTCGCCCTGCTCTAATTCCAGTACAGAAGCTCAGAGACATACAGTTCGAAAACAAACGTTTTTTTTAAATTAAACTCACCTTGGCCACTTTGTGATTAGCTGCTGTCTCATGTGAGGTATTCTTCAGGCCTTCTTTCAGCTGGGTGATAAAAAGTTCGTAACCCTCAGTGTTTGACACATCAATCTTTTCCTGGCAGGCTGACAGTATCTGCTGGGCCTGAACAGAAACAAACACATATTAGATTTAACACTTAGATATTCAGTAAAAAAAAAAAAAAACCTGCGCCCTAAGTTTGAGGACATTTGTATCATCTCTGTAGTCCTGTGTTTCCAGCTTTGTGCTCCAAAACTAGAACAATTCACTACATTGTCATCTGCTTTGTGGCTGTGGCTCCATTTAGTTACAATGATCTGGGGTCACCGTATTGCTGCTTGTGGTTTGTTACCCTTTTGCTGAATTAGGCATTAGTTCTCCCACTATAACAAATTAATGGATTCCTAGGTTGTTCCTGCCATTTGATGCCATAATGTGGATTGAGTCATAATTACAAACTGCATATCAAACCATTACACAAACCAACCTATTACCCTACAATTTATGAAAGATGAAAACTGTCAAATTTTTTTAAAAGACAAACAAACAATTATATCTAACTTGTGACAAACATATCCAAGGGTTTCTTACAGATTTGGATTCTGTGCACATGTATTACACTTTCTTAAATTAAATATTAAATATTCTGTGTACTACTGGGTGCGTAGTGTAGTGGTTCATTCACGTTAACTTTTCACACAAAAGTGCGAGACCAGAAAAACACACAAACCCCACATCAGGCTATCATATTGCTAGTGTACTCCAGTGTCAAACCCAAGCCTGAATAAACAAGAGTGTAAGTGGGTTTGCTAGGTTCATCACTGGACAGTGAGCGCAAAGGTCCATGTGGACATCTTTGTGCCAACCACTTTTGGGACTGTGCGGACTCATGCACAGAGAACTCACATTACACTGCACTAACTACACATGTGTCCAGCCAGCAGCCTTCAAGCGGACTTCTAGAAGTACAAGGGCAATCCCAAAATAAGGTGTCCTATTGTTTTAGAAATACAAATAACCATTTATTTTCCATAATAATTACATCATTTTAAAGCTTGAAGATTTATTTATTTTCCTACATAATCGCCATTTCAGTCAATGCGTTTTTGTAGAAGCTGTGGCAGTTTTACAATGCCCATGTCATAGTTGCTCGCTGCCACCGCTACAGAATCCACTTCCGGACAAATGTTCTTTCAACTTTGGGAACAGGTCGTAGTCCCTGTGTGCGAAGTCTGGACTGTAGGGTGGGTGGGTGATGAAGTTCCAACCAAAGTAATGCAGGAGAGTGACAGTTTGACGGGCGAAGTGTGGACGTGCAGTGTCGTGGAGAATGCTTATGCCCTTGCTCAGCATTCCTCTTCTCCGGGTTCTGAAATGTCTTTCTGATTTCTTCCAGTGTTTCACAGTACCTGTCAGCATTTATTGTGGTCCCAACAGGCACAAAGTCAACCAACAATACCCCCTTTCGGTCCAAAAAGTTGCGTACTATGCGTAAGCATCCTCCAAGACACCGCGCGTCCACACGTCGCCCATTAAACTGTCGCTCTCCTGCAAAACTTTGGTTGGAACTTCATCACCCACCCAACCTAAGTGAAATCTTTAACAACTTTATTTGCTGTAATTATGGTAACAGCTAATGAAAATTATATCTGTATAACAGAGCATTTCATTTCAAGACTTTCAAGATTTAATTTCTCTTTCTGCTGCCTTATCCTGTGGTGTTTCATAGGATCAGATTTGGGACCTGTAACATTTACCTTGTTAATGTTGCCTCTTGGACAGATAATCACCAATATGAAAAACACATGTTACAATTTTTATGCAGATGATATCCGGCTGCCCTGGTCTTTCTGACCTAACAAACTTTCTGATCCACAAACCTGTCTGACTGCTATCAAGTCTGGGTTAAATGCTCATTTTCCTCATGTAAATTATGACAAAACAGACGCTTATCATTGCTTCAGATATCACCATCCCAAGTGTCAAACAAAGCTCCTCCTCTAAAACTAGCTTGCATGTTCTTTTCCTGTATTGTTTTCCTGGAATGTCATGTCAGAAACCCATTCATTCCTAAATTTTTTCCTCTAAGGAACACTGTTAAGTAAAAACATGTTAATCACCCCAGTATATCTCAGAACTTATATGAACCAGCTCTTCAAACCAGTCTCTTCGGTCTTCACAGTCGAGATTATGGTTGATACCTCATAGTCATTTTAAAAAATTTTAACGGAGAGGCCTTTAAACAAGTGGGTCCAAAACTCTGGAATCAGTTTTCTTCATTCCTTGTTTGACTGATTCTGAGGCAACCTCTAAAAATACCTCTTCCTATTCAGAAAAGTATTGGGGCAATTATGTGTATGACCTTGTATTGTTCATGGGTCTGTATTCTGTTTTAGTGTTTGCAACTTGGTGTAAGGCACTCTGTGACCTTAACTGTGAAAGGTGTGTTAAAAATAAACTTCACTTATTTACTGAAGTATGGAAACAGGTGTATGGAAATCCAGAGGACATTGCAAATTAAACCAACAGGCTTGAAAGATTTGTCTTTACATGTAATTAACAGAGTTTATGGACATTGTAATTTGATTTACAAAGGTCAATCTGCATCCATAGTAACAATTAAGGTGATTTGGTGTGGAAAAGATGTCAAGTTTAAAATCACATACATTTCCATTTCCAAAAGTTGCTTGACAGCATTTAATTGAGTGCATTTTTATAACTTTATAGTTATTTCAGCAAAATCATATTCACTGAGAAATATTCCAATAATCTCCAATATGATCACAGTTATGATCGGAATGTTCTTTGCAGCATGGCCAATCACAACAGGAAGAATAACCATTTTATTCATTTTTTTAAAGTGATTGTTTCAGTGTTTCAGTGCAAGGGAAGAGGCTGACAACTTGACAGATGCCTTACTTTCTAGAGTTACAGAATCACAGGCTATAAATGTTATTCTGAGCTGATAATAAATCTGTCCAGTCCTGATTAGTTATAAAAGTGATCAATATAAATGGTAAATATAAGAAATGGGTAACAAAATAATACCCAAGTGGGATTTCAGGTTTTTTTAAAATGTAAAACTTCTTCAAACATTATCCGATGTGAGCTTCATTACGCACTCTGTGAATGAGGAAATGAAAGAGTCAGACAAGTGCTTCAAATACAGCAGGAGGGGAGGAGTCAGAGAAAAACTCAGTTGAGAAAAAAAACCTCTCATCGAGTAAGTAAGGTTAGAGTCTGCAACAATAGTAACTGAGCCATTACAGTTATAGAAATTGGTTAGTTTCTGTAACAGAAAACCCAAAGTTTCATCTCAGTTTCCACTAAACTCGTTTTCTGAAACAGAGACCAGATGTCCATGTAAACAGCGAATTGAAGGGCAAATATGTTCTCTCACCTCTGTGACCGGTAGCTCCAGCTGAACCACATCCTCAGGTTTTGCCACTGGTGGCTGGAGGGCTGTGTCCAGGAGCAGGATGCCATTCAGGTCTTTCCTGCATCCAACTGCATAGTCGTCCACGAAGAGCACCTTGTCCACTGCGGCAAAGTACTGACACCTGACACGGCCACCAGGTTTAGCTGGGACAGAGACGGAGAACACACACCACATAATGTGAATGTCTGAAGGAGAAAAGGCTGTTTATATGTTACTTATGCGTTATATGCAAAACATGCTGGAACCAACTCACGTGTCCATTAAAATCAATGCAGTTGATATTTTATTGCCATTCACTGTTGGTAGGCAAGCAATTTATCAGATGCAAGAAGAATGGTAAATTTCCACAAACTGACTACTTCAGAGTTTCATCAACAGGGTTGTGCTCCTTCAGAATGCAGAGTTCCTCAAGCACAATTTCTGCTGCTGCAAACTTTTTCATCAATGTATACATTTCTGTTCAGACAAGGGGGTAAAGAGGGGTTTTCAGCCACTGCACATGAGCTTTTGTGCTGTCCTCCAAAACCCTAACTGCAAATCACTGGAAGTGATTACGGACAGCTGGAACAAGGAAGGGAAAAGCACAAAAAAAAAATGTCTACTGCAGTGGACAATGATTGTTTTCAAACAGTTTGATTCACTCCGGCACTTCTTATGTTATAGCTTCACTGTTCTCCATCTGGATGACAGACCAACAACAGTACAAGCAAAAGTGTCCCACACAGTGGTTGTACCACATATTGTCTCCATCAACAACAATAGAGATCACTGCAGGCAGATGGGCCATTCCAATACTTTTGCTTCACACGGCGACCATGACATTACCACAGCTCCATATCATTTATACCAGTACTTACGGTGTGAGTGCCGCTGCAATATTCTTTTGAACAACAATATTCTTCTTCAGACAACATCTCCACATCAGCTGTGGTATAGGAAAGAGTCAAAACTAGAAGCAAAGAATTTGACAACCTTTTTTTTCCCAAAAGTCTCATGTTTTTGGTCTCTGAGCTTCTGTAAAAACTAGTACAAAAGTGACATGATCGTACACTCCTGTCCTCAACCTGGCCGAAACAGCAGCACCAATGCACAAGGTTACAAAAATCGAGAGGTGCACAACTAGTTGAAATGAGAAACAAACCAGCAGCTTGTGCCAGCAGATGTCACATCGCCATGTCCCCATTCACCAGGGAGAGAACAGCAAGCCGTTAAAAGCTTAGAGACACTTATCACTACATCAAAATAATAGAAATACAGTACTTCCACAACATAACAGCCGCCCTGCTGCCATCAAGATCTAACATTACAACAAAACAGTAACCTAAACAATTTATTTGTCATATTTCCCCACATGCTGCCTTCTATTATTTTTATTTGCTAGACAACAAAAATTTTAATCATGATGACCGCGTTTAACGCTCTCAACCCACTTGATTTTGACTCAGTCTGCGCTCTAGATGGGTTCATTTTTAATCGCGTTAGTTGTGATGACGGCGTGTTAACGCTGAAAGCACTAAAAAAAAATATAAAGTCGCCAATTTGGGATTTCTTTGGCTTTAAACCAGATGAAAGTGGTAAACCTAAGGATGTAACCGAAACGGTGTGTCACTTGTGCAGACATATAGTGCGAGCAAAGTACTCAAACACGGCTAAATTCCACGAGCAAGTACGGCTATCACCAGCTTCTGCAGCTCCATAAACAAGCATTTGGGCGCACTCTGAGGAGGGTGCATTTCGTTCACAGATGAAAGAGGGTGTTGCTAAAACAGCACTGTTATTTTTTTTTTCTGTTGACTGTTTCTATTAGCTCCATCATTATTAGCAAACTTACTCATGGGCAAATAAATAAATAAACCACCCTTGTAAAAGGTGATTGGTCGATATAATCGTCCAATTGCCCAACCCTAATTCTTAGCAAACATGAACTTTCCAGGGGGGAAAAAAATTCCATCATGTGTGCAAGTGCCTTAAAAACATTAATTTCAAAAAAGCATTTAAGTTTAGGAGTTAAGATTTTCCATATCCTTAAGTCTGTAGACATAAATTTCATTATCAGACAATGAGCACAAAGGTCTGTGAAGATGTCCACGTGCCTGCCAATTTTTTGTGACTATGAGACTTTACATATTACATTGTATGGTATAATGAAGGCTTGAGAGACTGGGTATACTAAAGGAGTCACCTTTACAGTGATATAGGGCTGTTCTACATAGGGGGTTCTATATAGGGCTGACCTTTCACAATCAAGCTGAAGATCCTGTTGAGATTTTTCAAAATAAACCAAATCACGTGAAATAGCATGCAGAGTGTTTACGGATGAGAAGCTAAAAAAGAGCCATCAGGTGCTAAAAAAACAAAACAAAAAAAAAAACCTTAGGACAGGTTTAGGACAGCACGGGGGTAATAAATACTCACAAAGAAAATTGCAGCTGTTTCAACTTATGTAAATGGCCTGTATTTGTATAGCGCTTTTCTAGTCCCTAAGGACCCCAAAGCGCTTTACACAACCAGTCATCCACCCATTCACACACACACATTCACACACTAGTGATGGCAAGCTACATTGTAGCCACAGCCACTCTGGGGCGCACTGAAAGAGGCGAGGCTGCCGGACACTGGCGCCAACGGGCCCTCTGACCACCACCAGTAGGTGGGGACGACAAATGTCTTATATCGGGATATGAGATTTTGGTGATATCGCACAGCCCTACGGTGATATGATGTTTACGAGAGGCAAAACAATCAGTATATGAACATTAACACAGTGTAATAAATACACGGCAGCACAGACTGCACGAAAACAAAAGGAAAAGAAGCGCTTTGGTTTTTCTAACCTAAAAAAAACAAAAAAACAGAACAAAACAAAAAGTTCAAACATTGAAAAATACATACAAATAAGCTCTGCTATCAAACCACTTGATTTCTCTCATGTTTTACATCTCAGTTTCAATTACTCTTTATACAAAGATCAATTTTTTTTGTCCAAGTGTAATACTGACTGACTGTTGTGTTTGCTCTTCTTTAAGGTAAGATAAGGTAGGAAGGTAAGAAGTTAAAAAAAACTTTGTGCAGGCTGGTCAGATAGGCTTCTTCTTAAAGTTCTGACTTTAATCTTTAAAATCTGTGGTATGAACTGAAGACCAAGGTCCATGTCAGACGACATTAAATCTGGAGGGGTTTGAGAGACTTGTCTGGGAAGACTGAGTTTGGGTTGTTAAAAAACGTGTGAGACATATTGAAAATCGCAACAAACAACTACAGGATGATAACCAGCAAAAGGGTTATGCACCTGAGTATTACCAACGGGAGCTAAAAATTATAACCGTGGTAATTTTTTGGTTTAAGTCTGACATTTACATGAGAAACTATGTGTAGTAATAATGTTTATATGTTTACATCAAATCTGATCTATAATTTTATCTACTGTAATAATTTTGACTTTCAGTAATCATTAAAAACAACACAATCAAGATAAGACATCAAGATAAAACTATTAATGTGTAAACTGACAATGATGTCGATATTTATCCCTTTTGTTATAAATCCAAAATGCTTTAGATCCTTTATTTCTGATGTTCTTCGGGGTTCTATAATATGCCTCAGTTGTTTGCAAATTGCTGGTATTTAATTCTGGCTCCGTGTTTAACCCTGATTAAGACTTAGGCATTGGTCTCTTTGTAATCACTCTACATGAAGTCAAAGTGCCTCCACAGATTTTTACCTACTTGCATCCAACAAGAACCATTGGATAATCATCAACAAAAAATAAAAAACATTACTGATGCTTTTCCAGTTCCCTCATTAGCTGAGCAATACAGCTTTCAGTGACCCAGCATACTTGAACAGCTCCACATGGTCTTTATGGTAAAGTAAGCTGGAACAACTGTAAAACAATATGGATTTTTGTATCACGAGTTCAGTCTACTTCCCATTTCTTAGCCACAAAACAACACTTTATAATGCAAGCACTAAGTCATTTAGCTCTATAGATGTTTTGCAGACATGTGATATTAACTTGTTGGCCATTTTGGATGTATAAAACTCCTGAAACATAATGAAAAACCTGTTAAAAATTATGTAGTAATTGGGATAAACTATAGCAACTATGAGTAAACGAGTCAACATAGCTCATTTCTGATTAATGACAGTGATACTGAGGTGAATTGTTAGAATTTCTACTGCTTTGCAGCTGTTAGCTCCTTTTTGCTGCTATTCATGGCTGTTAACGAAACTTCTTTGAAGCCAAATGAACTCTTGTGGTGTGAGAATGTAATCAAACTGGTGATCAGAGTGGAGATAGCTTAAAAGTTTTAGGACACTAGAGTCTAATGTTAGCTGGCATGATGTTAGCTTTTAACATTATGTTGTTGTTTAGCCATCTCATGTCAGCTGTCCAGAGACGGCAGCGTCGCATGTCTGATCTGCTAACGATAGCTAATTGCAACTTAACAAGATTAAATTAAATGTGTTATGAGTTATGTATGCCAAAATCATCAATATTAAAACAATGAAAGGCTTCAACTACTTCAGTTGTGTGTAATGAATCTAAAATATATGAAAGTCTAATGTTTATCAGTACATTACAGGAAATAATGAACTTTATCACAAGTTCATTATGAAAGTCAAAATTATTACAGTAGATAAAATTATAGATCAGATTTGATGTAAACATATAAACTTTATCACAATATGCTAATTTTGTGAGAAGGACCTGTATATACACACACACACACATATATATAATATATATATATACATATATACACATACATATATATATATATACACACACATATACACACATATACACACACATATATATACACACACACACACATATATATACACACACACACATATATATACACACACACACACACATATATACACACACACACACACACACATATATACACACACATATACACACACATATACACACACACACACACACACACACACACACATATATACACACACACACACATATATACACACACACACACACACACACACACATATATACACACACACACACACATATATACACACACACACACACATATATACACACACACACACATATATATACACACACACACACATACACACACACACATACATATACACACACACACACACACACACACACACACATATATATACATATACACACACATACATACATTATCCATTTAATTTAATAAATGCTACGGCATATATATATATATATATATATATATGTGTGTGCGTAGCATTCATTTAAATTAAATATATATATATATATATATTAAATATATTATATATATTAAATTATTATTATATATTAAATTAAATTAAATATATATATATATATATTAAAATTAAATTAAATTAAATTAAATATATTAAATTATTAATATATTATATATATAAATATATATATATATATATATATATATATATATATATATATATCTCCCCCTGATCTCCTCCTTGCCGTAGCTGTTGAGCAATCTCTAGCTGTGAGAGCAGTCCCTTCTTTCGAATGTTGGAACACTGAGCTACTAGTTGTTTCGCCGTCACTGTGGATGTTGGGTATCGAAGAATCCATAGGTCCCTCATCCTATTCATGTAACCCCTTCCGCCAGGGTTACTTGCGTAGTAGCATTCCAACAACGCCCTGTTTTCGTCTCTTGCGCACCGATGCCTTCTTGTTCCAGTAGCCCACTCGTCGTCAGGGTGCCCTGGTTCCTCAACACCTGACGCGGACCTTGTTGATCCGGGCGACGTCCGAGCCGGCATGCCTTCATATTTATCTGTCTCGCTCATGTCTGCGGTAGGCTCACTTAGCATAGGGGGTCTAGCCTTAGGACCCTTACTGGATACAGACGCCCCAGGCAGGAATCGAACTTGCGATCTTCTGCTCCAAAGGCGTGTAGTTTAACCACTACGCTATCCAGCTGCTCTGTCCTTGATCATTAATGTACCTAACCAAGCAGCACGGTATAGGCCTTGTGAGGGGGCCTATACTGCTTATCACGTCCAATATGGTGGACCTCTATATGATGAGAAATCAGAGGTGAACATTATGAGCAAATACTTTTTCCAAAGCCAATACTCCTGTCTGATATGATATTCCCCAGCCAAATCAACAGACCTCTATTCAGATTGCCACCAGAATTCAGTGGGTTGTTCCTTTGCCCATAACAATCCACCTTGGACTGCAAATCATATTTCTCTGTTGTTGTTGTTGTTGTTTGTTTACACAATATTGCAGAGTCAAAGAGACCAAGAGCACCAAAAACGTAGCTGTTCTAAGGTTCTACCTATTACCTCTTTAGACAAAGTAATAACAGATGCCATTATAGGAAACTAATCCTAATATACAGATGTTTCTTAAGAAAGTTCAAAAGGATCTTAAATACAAGATCCGAGAAGGCAAGGAGTGCTTCAGGAGGAAGATGGAAAACCAACTCCAACAGAAAAACGTCAGAGAAGTCTAGAGGAACATGAAAAAAAAAAAATCTCTGGACACTTCCAGGACAATGGAGGAGCCACAGTGTCTGCTGGCCGGGGGTGGGCTAACGACTTGAATCTGTTTTTTAACAGATTTGACAATGGCCCACTTATCACCTCTCCCACCCCTCAGGTTCCATTAACCCCCCTCCAGTTGCCGCCCCCCTCCGGGTGCAATGCCATTGTCACCTGAGCTCTCTGCTTCACCCCTATCCACACAGCTACCCACAACAAAACCAGCCCCACCCCCCACTCCAGCCCAGCCTCACATCTACTTCACAGCTGATCAGGTGAGAAATCAGCTCAAGAGGACGAAGGCAAGGAAGGCAGCAGGTCCGGATGGAATCTGCTCCAGACTGCTCAGGGACTGTGCAGACCAGCTCTGTCAGGTGGCCCTGTACATCTTCAACCTGAGCCTGAGCCTGGAGAGGGTTCCTGAACTGTGGAAGACTTCCTGTGTGGTTCCGGTGCCAAAATTCGCACACCCCAGGGAGCCCAACCACTTCAGGCCTGTTGCCTTGACTTCTCATCTGATGAAGACCATGGAAAGGCTCATCCTGCACCACCTTCGGCCACTGGTGGGCTCAGTGATGGACCCCTTGCAGTTCGCCTACCGTTCTGGAATTGGGGTGTATGACGCTGTCATCTACCTGGTACACCGATCCCTCTCTCACCTAGAGCAGGCGGGGAGCACTGTGAGGATCATGTTTTTTGACTTCTCCAATACTTTCAACACCATCCAACCTGCACTACTGAGAGGGAAGCTGGAGGGAGCCGGAGTAGGCAAACAGCTGACTGCATGGACCATCGACTACCTTACCAACAGACCACAGTATGCGAGGCTCCATGACTGTGTGTCCGAGGTGGTAATATGCAGCACGGGAGCACCACAGGGCACGGTTCTCTCACCTTTCCTGTTCAGCCTTTACACTTCAGACTTCTGTTATAATTCGGACGATTGCCATCTACAGAAGTTCTCAGATGATACAGCCATCATTGGATGCGTATCAGACGGGAATGATCAGGAGTACAGGGGGGTCATCAGTGACTTTGTTGGCTGGTGTGAGACCAACGTACTCCAAATCAACGCCGGCAAGACAAAGGAAATGATCATAGACTTCAGGAGGAAGACACCCCCTACAACACCGGTGAGCATCCAAGGGAAAGACATTGAGATAGTGGACTCTTATAAATACCTGGGTGTTCACCTCAACAATAAACTGGAATGGACTACAAATACAGACATCCTGTATAAGAAGGGCCAGAGTCGACTCCACCTGCTGAGGAGACTGAGGTCCTTCGGAGTCTGCAGGACTCTGTTAAGGACATTCTATGACACTGTGGTAGCATCTGCCCTTTTCTATGCAGTGGCCTGCTGGGGGAGTGGATGCACGGACAGGGACAGGAGCAGGATTGACAAACTGGTGCGGAGGTCGAGCTCCGTGCTGGGATGTCCCCTGGAGTCTGTGGGGGTGGTTGGCGAGAGGAGGATGTTAGTAAAGCTGACATCCATCATGAACAACCCACATCACCCACTGCATGAGTATGTGAGTGGGCTGAGCAGCTCCTTTAGTCAGAGACTGAAACACCCTCGGTGCAGGAAGGAGCGCTTTCGCAGATCATTCATCCCAACAGCAGTTACACTCTATAACTCCTCAATCACAATGTCATAAGTCACTGGACACTGAACATCCACGGTCACCACTTCATGCATAATGGACCTTCCATGTGTAAGGACTAAGGTTGCAAAATTCCCGGAATTTTCAAAGATGGAAACTTTCCATGGGAATAAACGGGAATTAACGGGAATTTATGGGAATAAACTCGGAATTTTCAAAATTGAAGGTTGGCTCTTCTTAGGGAACTTAAATATAGTTGAGCAAAGTATATTTCAGCATAATATTGACAAAAACAAACAAATGCAATTCAAATACACTTGAATATCCATGCCATTCCTTAATCACATGTACAGAGCACATGCTTGCTGCATGGCTATTGAGACCACCTACTGGCACTGTGCATGCCTCCATCACATGTACACATGGACCACACTTTTGAGCCTGAAGGACAAATTGTAGTAATTGTATTGAGTATTGAAGGCACACATTTGAGCCTGTGGACTTAACAAGTGAGGTAAGTTTTGATGATATTGTGGGAAAATATATTCATTAAATGTTTAAATTGTGAATATCACATAAAATGTATTAATCTGGTAGATAGCAATCTGATAAGATGCTAAATAAAATGCTAGCATCGGTTAGATGCTAAATAAGCCATAGCTAGTATAACATAAAGAAGATGCTAGCTTCCTCATTTGGTTGTTTTGTTTTGAAGATCATTCCAGTTGTTTAGCTAGCCTTACTATTTATATCTGTTTATTATCATATTGCAATTGTATTATTACGATCTCTTGCATTGCATTAGCATTTTTACAAGCTCTCGTTTTATTTTACAGTAAAATGCCACGTGCGCTATCTGATGTGTTGAGACATTTTACACCAGCTAATGTACAAGGGAAATCTGTATATATATATGTGTAAGTATTGTGATAAGACGTACGTAAAGAATGCCACAAAAATGCAGCAGCACATTGCAAAGTGCAAAAAAATTCCTCAAGGCCCAACACATGCAGCAGCCAGGAGTTCCACTCAAGGGGAAAATGAATCTGTTTCAGCTGTATCAGAGTCAGATACCCACTCATCAGCTCCTGGTCCCTCTGGCATCAGAGGATTCTTTGATTTTATGGATGACACTAGCCAGAAAAAACGCAGATGAGTGTTTCGCTCGTGCAATCTATGCAACTGGCTCACCCCTGATGCTGACATCCAATGTGTACTGGAAGAGATTTTTGAATGTTCTCCGACCAGCATACATTCCCCAACCAGACATGCATTGTCTACTCATCTACTGGATGAAGAGTTCAGTCGAGTTCAAGCAAAGGTCAAACAGACCATTGACCAAGCTGACTGTATTTCAGTCATCTCTGATGGATGGTCCAATATCAGGGGACAAGGAATTATTAACTACATAATCACCACTCCTCAGCCTGTGTTCTACAAGAGTGTAGACACAAAGGAAAACAGACACACAGGCCAATACATTGCAGATGAGCTAAAAGTGATCATCAATGACCTTGGACCAGATAAGGTTTTTGCACTGGTCACTGACAACGCAGCCAACATGAAGGTTGCCTGGGCACATGTGGAGGAGACCTACCCTCATATAACTACTATTGGCTGTGCTGCCCATACACTAAATCTTCTCCTAAAAGACATAATGGCACTAAAAACAATGGACACTCTGAATAAGAGAGCGAAGCAAGTTCTGAAATATGTTAAAGGCAAACAAGTAACTTCCGCTACATTTCTGTCAAAGCAAAAGGAAAAGAATAAGAGTACTACACTGAAGCTTCCCAGCATAACGCGATGGGGTGGTGTTGTTATCATGTTTGACAGCCTTCTGGAGGGAAAGGAGTCTCTGCAAGAGATGGCCATATCCCAGTCTGTAGGCATCGACAGTGACATCAAGAAGGTCATCTTGGATGATGTGTTCTGGGAAAGAGTATCTAGCAGTCAGAAAATCCTCAAACCTATTGCAGCAGCAATAGCGAAGATAGAGGGGATGGTGCCATCTTGTCAGATGTCCAGTGCCTTTTTGCAGAAATCAAAGAAGAAATCCAGACAATTCTGCCCACTTCCCTACTACTGAAAGCAGAGGAAACGGCTGTGGTCAAGTCATTGGAACAGCGGAGGGAGTTCTGCATGAAGCCAGTGCATGCAGCAGCATACATGCTGGACCCCAAATATGACAAGGTCATACTTTCTGGGGAAGACATCAACGGTGCCTATGCGGTCATTACAGCCATGTCTGACCACCTGGGTCTCGATAAAGGCAAAGTTCTAGGCAGTTTGGCAAAGTATCGAACAAAGCAAGGCCTTTGGAAAGGGGATGGAATATGGCAGCCATGCCAGCACATATCTGCAGCCACCTGGTGGAAGGGACTATGTGAATCTGAGGCCCTTGCACCTGTAGCCTCCATCCTCCTCCAAATCCCACCATCATCAGCCGCCTCCGAGCGCAACTGGTCACTGTTTGGGAACACCCACACAAAGGTTTGCAACAGGCTCACAAGTGTGAGAGTGGAAAAGCTGGTCAGCATTCGGGCAAACCTACAGCTCTTTGAGCCTGACACAGAGCCATCCTCAACAAGGCTGGAAAGTGACACTGAAGAGGAGTTGGATGCTGAGGAAGTGGACATGTTGTTGGATGATGATGAGGTCCAGGAAGAGTCTATTGACTGAGCAAAAATGAGAAAAGAGGATTGCTTGAAGGAAGATTTGCATGTTTAATGGGACGTTTTGGGGGATAAGTGGCATTTTTCATTTAACCATTTGAATGGGACTTTGTGGAGATTTTTGGACAGGGGGCATTTTTGAATGAACGGGGTTAGGGATGGTAATATTGAACTCAACATTTCTGTTTTTATTCATCCATGAAACAAGTTATTGAAACGTGTTCTATTCTACTGTACTTACAAATAAATCTGTTGAAATATCTGTTGAAAACATTTTGCATGGAGGTTTTCTTATGATTTCTGTTTATATTTATGCTTGGAAATAATACATTCCCAGTTAGTTCTCCTAAATTCCCATTAATTTCCATAATTCCCATTATTTCCATGGAAAGTTTCCAATATGGAATATTTCCAAAATTCCCAAGCTTAACTTACCATGGAAATTTACCGGAAATTTTCCGCCCCTTTGCAACCCTAGTATGGACATGTGCAGGTATATATGTATGTATATGTATACATATGTATATTTAGTGTGTACATGTGTGTGTACATGTCTATAAATAGGAATAGTAGTAGTGGTACAATAGCTATATCAAGCGATATAGTTTATGTCTTCCATATTTCCAACCATATCCATAATCACATACTGTGTATGCTACCATTGTATATAGTGTATTATACTGTGTGTGCTACCATTGTATATAGTGTATTATCTTACTTTTTTCATTGATTGTACTTATTTGTATTTTTTTTTTTTTTGTATTTCTTTCTGATATCTGTACCTGAGCTGAGGTGACGCAAAAATTTCCCCGTCATGGGATCAATAAAGTCTTATCTCTCTTATCTTTCAAAATATGCAAATTTTATTCAATAATAAAAGTCAGGATGAAAGACACGCAGCCATTAGCAAACAGATCCCATTAAGATGTTAACAATAACACAGCTTCCTATGGGGCACCCAAACCAACAATGGTAATGAATTTGTCTTTCACCAGTTCTGTAAAAACATCACCTATGCAGTAATGTTTAAACACCACGGTACAATAGTGCTCCTCCTATACAATGCTTTAACAAGTTCGTCAAAAGTAACTTTCTGACAAACTCTCTAAAGCTTTATTAGGTTAACTGATGTGAACAAACACGTCCACACTGTTACACTGGCACAGTGAGTTTACTTTGAACATCACACCAGTACTTCCAAATGAATGACAGTGCACCCGTGGGTAGTGAATAAAGCACCTGGGGAGCCGCTAGCTAGCCTAGTGACTATCACAACAATTCAGCGAAGAACACAGTACCACATCCAAGCGGGTGATAGTAATTCTGATACTTCAGATAGCCACCATGTAAACTGTAGTTCTAACGACACATCATCCATGACCACCAATATGACAGAAACTGACCGGGAAGGTTAACCGGCTAACTAGCACTTTCCAGCTATTAGCAGACATGGGAGATATGTCAAGTTGCAGCTAGTAAACATTAGCAAACGCAGGTGTTCAAGAAGAACTTAAACTTGTTAGATCATAAACACACCAATGTCCAAAGACGATGACCCTGGGTTAGGCAGAACAGGCTACATAAATCCTAGTTGCCAAATACCCTGACTAGGCCATGCTAGTAAGAGCTAACGTTAGCGGGCTGAGGTTACAACTCAGCCAGTGTCGTGTTTAGTGTCTGTTGACAGTCAGTGTTTGGCTTGTCAAAACTGAAACTGCTGGTGACATGGCTTGACAGAGGACTCCGATATTTACCGTGCAATGCTGAAGCCTGAAGAATGGCCCCCGAAGTTCCGTCAATTACTTTGATACTGCCGCGGCTGGTGACGGCCAAGATAGCGTTGAGGGCCGGGTGGTAGGACAGGCTTAGCAGGCCCTCCTCGTCGCAACGCAGGCAACCGTCTCTCAGTACAATCCAGTCTGAGGAGGTGGACGAGCCCGAGCCCGAGCCCGGCGAGGCCGCGGCCGCCATCTTTCCTTATTCCTCCCTTCCCTTCCCTTTTAGGTTTGTAAAAATCCGATGGTAGATGTAATACTGCTAAATCTATAAGACTAAGTCCAAACTGTCACTCCTCTGCCACTGCTGACTCCTTTTGCGGCTTCTTCTCCTCCGGCCGTCACCGCAGCAGTGGCTATTCACCATCAGCGCCGACAAACTCCAGGCTGGGCTTTCTGTCAGTTACACTCTAGGTAAACGGAGCTAGCGTATCTCAGCACCACATCCCGCGATAACGCCGACACCAAACGAGAACACTGGCTGGACAAATTATTAAGAACAACAAAATAGTGGCTCTGCAACAAAAAGTACATTACATTGCTTATATTTTGGTTCTATGTGTTAACTGAATTTGTACAGTAATCATCAGCTTCAAACACTAAACACAGATGAATTATATATTTTAAGTGAAAACTGTAAATTAGGACATCATAGAAAAGCACTGCCCAGAAAAAAGTTTCCTGCAATATTTTTTTTCAGTTAGAATTGGAATGCAACCTAAGCAGACCTTTTTTTTAACTGCACAGTAATGTGAGGAAACAATTAATATGGACAGTGCTCATACTAGAATTAAAACAGATAAAATGAATAAAAGCAAGATCATTTAAAAAAAAACTTAATTAACCTTTTCTTCTAAAACATCTGCTATAGCCAATGATGCCCCCTGAAAACTTGGAATCAAAACCACTACAACACGATGACCAAACTGATCTGTTTTTTGGGCCTCAGAGAGAATTCACAGTGGGTTCCTGCTTAAAAAAATACATCATGGAATTTGCAGTTTAGTTTTCATATTATGGTGTTAAGTAAATTAAACATATTAAGTAAATCCCTGGACTGTCTTTCTCCACACAAACATAACTTAAGAGGTTAAAATTCTCAATACTTTGCCAACTGACTGATTACATCAGCTTTCTTTCACCAGTCAGCACCAAGCCTAAAGGTCCTGGGCACTAAGCACTTATACAGAGAACATGGATCATTTTCTTTGTGATTTTTCCTTACATGGTGTAAGTGTATGTGAGTTGATATATAAATAATTCATCAACACAACATTAAAAGTAGTTTTGTCAGACTCACCTCTTCTTTAACTTGGGTTGACACACCCTTCTCACCAATCCACTATCCTCTGACTTTCCTTTTTGGAAGGAACTTAAGTCCTAAAGATTAAAAGACAATTTTTAAATTTAAGGGGCATATACACAGAAACTGGGTTTCTATTCTCACTAACATTGGCAAAATAGCACAAGTTATCTCTATATGTTCAAAGTATTCAGGCCACCAAATCATAAAATATAAAGTCAATCCCTGGACTGTCTTTCTCCACACAAACAGGATTTAAGAGGTTACATATACAATACTTTGCCAACTGATTGATTAAATCAGCTTTCTATAACCAGTCAACACTGAGTCCTGAGTACCAAGTATACAGAGAAAATGGATTGGTTTCTTTGTGATTTTACTTTACATGTGTTTTGTGGACTTGGAGAAGGCATTCGACCGTGTCCCTCGGGGTGTCCTGTGGGAGGTGTTGCGGGAGTATGGAGTGTCTGGCCCACTGCTACGGGCCATTCGATCCCTATACAACCGTTGTAAGAGTTTGGTTCGCATTGCCGGCAATAAGTCGGACTCGTTTCCGGTGGGTGATGGGCTCCGCCAAGGCTGCCCTTTATCACCGATTCTGTTCATAATTTTTATGGACAGGATTTCTAGGCGCAGCCAAGTGGCGGAGGGCTTTCACTTCGGTGGCCTCAGAATCTCATCTCTGCTTTTTGCGGATGATGTGGTTCTGATGGCTTCATCGGGTGGGGGCCTCCAGCTCGCACTGGAACGGTTCACAGCCGAGTGTGAAGCAGCGGGAATGAGGATCAGCACCTCCAAATCTGAGGCCATGGTTCTCAGCCGGAAAAGGGTGGAGTGTCCACTCCGGGTCGGGGATGAGTTCCTGCCCCAAGTGGAGGAGTTTAAGTATCTCGGGGTCTTGTTCGCGAGTGATGGGAGAAGGGAGCCGGAGATCGACAGACGGATTGGTGCTGCGGCTGCAGTGATGCGGACACTGCACCGGTCCGTCGTGGTGAAGAGGGAGCTGAGTGTAAAAGCGAAGCTCTCAATTTACCGGTCGATCTACGTCCCGACCCTCACCTATGGCCACAAGCTGTGGGTAGTGACCGAAAGAACGAGATCGCGGATACAAGCGGCAGAAATGAGCTTCCTCCAAAGGGTGGCTGGCCTCTCCCTTAGAGATAGGGTGAGAAGTTCGGCCATCCGGGAGGGGCTCAGAGTAGAGCCGCTGCTCCTCCACATCGAAAGGAGCCAGTTGAGGTGGTTCGGGCATCTGACAAGGATGCCCCCTGGGCGCCTCCTGGGTGAGGTGTTCCGGGCATGTCCCACCGGGAGGAGGCCCCGGGGCAGACCCAGGACGCGCTGGAGAGATTATATCTCTCGGCTGGCCTGGGAACGCCTTGGTGTTCCCCCGGATGAGCTGGAGGAGGTGGCTGGGGAGAGGGAGGTCTGGGCTTCTCTGCTTAGGCTGCTGCCCCCGCGCGACCCGGATAAAGCGGATGAGGATGGATGGATGGTGTGATTGTATGTGAGTTACAGTTTCTCCCAATTGTTTACACACATTTCCTGAAAGCATGCCTCATATTGTCAGCACTCTACACACAAATCAAAAAAGCACACGCACAATGGGCAAAACCCTTCAATTCTTCTGCAAAATGAAACTGCATTCAAAACAATTTAATTTCTTCTCAAAATGTTTTTTTTCAAATGACACACACAAACTATCACATGAGTAGACATTTATAAGAACCAGTTGAACACTGATGTGTTTAATGTAAAACACTATGACCACTTCTTCTCCAGTCATCAGAATGACTTACTGTAAGCCTTTTTTTTTGTTCAGTGTTACACTTACTAAAGACAGTACATAGGCCCACATGAGTGCATTGTAAAGGATTTCAGAATGTTTGTATACAAAACACACAAATACGTGGTACCAAATAAATTCTGCTGTATTTTTCCCACATAAACAATGTACACAGTGTTCATCCCAACCAACACAAAGTTACACATACCATGGTCTACATATTCAAGCAGAACAATTTACTGAATACAGTTAGTTTTTCACAGCTGTTTACACGCAATTCCTTGTACTTCAGGCACAATGACTACTTTTTAAGAAGTAAGTCAAATCAGTCGATTGAAGGCCAGAGGCAGGAGAATCTCCACAGTCCTCTGGGTATCAGCACCCCAATTGAAGTTCATTGTCGTACAGACTCCCCCATAGTCTCCAGATTGAACCTCAGTCAAATTCAGCCAGTAGCAGCTCCCAGTCTAGAGCTCAGCCAGCCACACCCAATATTGGATTCTAGCTCAGGGCCCAGCCGTTTAATATCAGCCCCTAGCTTGGAATCGAGCCACCAAATGCTAGCAACACATTTGTATATAGATGTAAGCCAGCCACAATCAACACTATGTTCCAGCCCAGAGCCCATCCATAAACAGGTGACAGAATCTTCCAACACTGAGTCTAACCAACCACTTCCAGCAAGGGAAAGGAAGATGGAAGGTAGGAAAGATCAGATTCTGTGGCCCAGATCCAGTGAGAAAAGAGAGGGAAACCACTGACTCGGAACTGGCTCTTATACTAGATCAACAAAAGGGTCCAGTTGAAAGGAAGTTGGAGAACCTGGGAACCATCATCTACAGCAGGGGTGCCCAATCCCAGTCCTCGAGAGCTACTGTCCTACAGCTTTTAGATGCATCCCTACTCCAACACAGCTGAATCAAATAGTTGGATTACCAATTCGGCATGCCATCAAGTCTGGCAAAGGCCTGATAACGAGCCATTCATTTGATTCAGGTGTGCTGGAACAAGGATGCATCTAAAAGCTGCAGGGCAGTAGCTCTCGAGGACTGGGGATTGGGCACCCCTGATCTACAGCTATGGGGTTGAATGGTTTGGGGTAAAAAACAAGAGTCAGAGACAGGAGAAAGGCCCTTTAAACCAGTTAAAGTCCAGGAGACAGCGGGAAATTGACAGATTAGTGAAAGAGAGAAGACAACTGAGGAAACAGTGGAGGAGGGCCAATGAGACAGAAAGGGAGGGACTTACTGCCCTGCAGGAGGAAATAAAGCAACAACTTGGTGAGCTGCGACGAGCAGAACACCTCAGACGACAACGTAAGAAGAAAGAACGGACAATGACCCTTTTCTACAGCAACCCATACAACTTTGTTAAGGGCCTTTTTGTCGAAGAAAGGAGCGGGTGCCTCAAAATGCCCATAAAAGACCTGGAAGATCATCTAAGGAAACATTACTCGGAGGATTGGAGGCATGAACCAGTTACCATTCCGAGTGATATGCCGCCTATCCAGGCACCTGAACACCAAATGGACATAAGACCACCTACATGGAGTGAAGTGGAGAAGGTAGTGACGCAGGCAAGAGCAGCACCAGCCCCAGGACCTAATGGCATTTCATATAGGCTCTATAAAAATTCACCCCATGAGTCCTCAAATACCTGTGGAAGCTGATGAAGGTAGCATGGCAGAAAGGAGTGATTTCAAAGGCTTGGCAAAGAGCAGGAAGTATTCTGATCCCTAAGGAGAAGAACACCACATCTATCAGCCAGTTTCGCCAGATCAGCCTGCTGAATGTAGAGGGAAAGATCTTCTTCAGTGTCCTGGCCGAAAGACTATCTACTTTCCTGCAGATAAACAACTATATTGACACATCAGTCCAGAAGGCTGGCATCTGGGGCTTCTCGGGATGTCTGGAGTATACTAGCGTCATATGGCACCAGGTTCAAACTGCTAAGACAGAACAAAGAGACCTTCATGTGGTCTTTTTAGACCTTGCCAATGCCTTTGGGTCAGTTCCGCACGAGATCTTGTGGATGGCCTTCAACTATTTCAGTGTACCAAACCACATCACAGGACTGGTCAAGTCCTACTTTCAGGATTTACAGTTTTGTGTGACAACTGACAACACCACCACAGCCTGGCAGCACCTGGGAATTGGAGTTGTGGCAGGCTGCATGATTTCACCTCTGGCATTTATCATGGCAATGGAGTTGATCATGCGGGCATCTCGGTGGGTAGTGGGAGGTGAGAGACTCAAGAGCAATGTTCCCTCTAATTTTTCATGTGTCTGAGTGAACACACAAACTCCCTGAGCGATCCCTTGGACCACTGTGAGCGACAGCAGACGTGTGCACTGTGGTCACGCTAGCATCTAATCCATCCAAGTTACATGGTTTATTAAAATAATCAAATTACAGCATTTACATTTATGTTAGACTACTTTTAATTCTGCTTTAGCCCACTTACAATGAAAATTTAAAAAATCTTGTTCATGACCTGTGTAGTATGTTAACACTATTGGAAGTAAAAATAACTTGAACTCTAATTTTGAAAACACAACTTTCTGTCTTTTCTTTTTTTTTCATAAAGCTCTGACTTGTATTATGAGTATGAGTGTGTGGTCTGGGAGAGAGTCCTGTAACTCTGTCTGCAAAATACAGGATATAACGGGGGGCGCCCTTCCGGCGCCCGTGTGCGGCAGCCTGTTACAGCAGCTCTGCTCATTCTGAGTTTCTTTCCTTCTTATCTTTTTTCTTCTAGTAATTTTTATAACTAACGTATTAGTAATTAGACTCTGCAACCATGTTCTACCGTTTTGTGCTAGTTCTGGTTGTTTTTCTTAGTTTTTTTATTTTTTTCACCCGTGTCTGGGGACCCAGAGCAGGGATCCTTTGTTTACAGTAGGGATCAGCTGTTAGCCCTGCGTCCCACAGCGGTACTGCCCGACGGACAGACTCGACATTCCCAGTGAACTGAGGAAGAAAAGACGGGGGTGTCGTGCTGGGAAGGAGCGCCGTCGCCCGAGAAGGAGACGTTATCGACCATCTCTTCCTTCTGTAATTATTGGAAATGTACGATCTTTGCCCAATAAGATGGATGAGCTAACGTCGCTAACCTGGTCACAGAGGGAGTACCGGCAATGTAGCATCATGATGCTAACGCAGTCGTGGCTAACACCGCTAACTCCGGACACGAGCGTGACACTACCGGGATTCCAGATGCTGCGAGCGGACAGGACGAGAGAGAGCGGTAAGAGGAAAGGAGGGGGACTGGCAGTGTTTGTGAATGACAGATGGTGTAACCCCGGGCACATCACTGTGAAAGAACAACTCTGCAGCAGAGACATTGAGCTGTTAGCCGTTAGCATGCGTCCATACTACCTGCCCGGGGAATTCTCGCATGTTATCGCGATAACAGCGTATGTCCCCCCTCGGCCAACGTGGATGCAGCCTGTGACTCTCTCCACTCAGTGGTCAGCAGACTGCAAACACAATCTCCGAGAGCCCTTCTCATAATATCAGGGGACTTCAATCATGCCTCACTGGACTCCACACTGCCCACCTTCACCCAGTATGTGACCTGCCCAACCAGAGACAATAAAACACTGGACTTACTGTATGCCAATGCTGAAGAGGCATACAGTTCATCACCTCTCCCTCCCCTGGGCAGATCTGATCATAACCTGGTGCACCTTGTCCCTGTGTATGAGCCCTTAGTGCGCAGGGAGCCACCAGCCACCCGCACAGTGCAGAGATGGTCGGAGGAGAGCGAGGAGGCTCTTAAGGATTGTTTTGAGTCGACTGTGTGGGAGGTGATCTGTGACGACCACGGAGAGGACATCGACAGCCTTACTACATGCATTACTGACTATATTAATTTCTGTGTGGATAACACCGTACCTACCAGGACTGTACGGTGTTTCTCCAACAACAAACCTTGGATTACCCCAGAAATTAAAGCTGTCCTCAAGCAGAAGAGGAGGGCCTTCAAATCCAGAGACAAAGAGGAGTTGAAAAGGGTGCAGAGAGAGCTGAGGGGACTGATAAGGAATGGGAAGGACAGCTACAGGCAGAAGATGGAGAACCAGCTTCAGCAAAACAACGTTGGTGAAGTCTGGAGAGGCCTCAGAACCATCTCAGGCCACAAACATCAGAACTCTCTGCCTGGGAGGGATGTGAGGTGGGCAAATGAACTGAATCATTTCTTTAATAGGTTTGATTCAGCCATGAGGCAGTCTCCAACATCGGCTGCAGACTCACCCACCCCCACTGCTGCTGTTCCACCTCTGACACCTCAGACACTTCACACCTCCTCTATTCACCCTGCTCACTCCTCCCAACCCCCAACAACAGCATCCAATACACACTCATCACAAGGCTCCAGCCTGTCTCTCTCAACCACCCAGGTTAGGAGGGAACTGAGGAGGATTAAAGCCAAGAAGGCAGCGGGTCCAGATGGCATCAGCTCGAGGGTCGTCAGGTCCTGCGCGGACCAACTGTGTGGTGTGATGGAGCACCTCTTCAACCTGAGCCTGAGGCTGGGAAGAGTCCCACAGCTCTGGAAAACCTCCTGTGTTGTTCCAGTGCCAAAGACTTCACGCCCCAAGGACCTCAACAGCTACAGGCCGGTGGCTCTGACATCCCACCTGATGAAGACCCTGGAGCGGTTGGTCCTGGCTCAGCTTCGGCGCCTTGTGAGCTCATCACTGGACCCACTTCAGTTTGCCTACCAGCCTGGCATTGGAGCGGATGATGCCGTCATTCACCTCCTACATCGTTCCCTCGCTCACCTGGAGACTGCTGGGAGCACTGTGAGAATCATGTTCTTTGATTTCTCCAGTGCCTTCACCACTATTCTTCCCTCGGTTCTGAAGGACAAGCTGGAGAACTCTGGAGTGGACCATCACCTCACCACCTGGATACTGGACTACCTCACCGACCGACCACAGTATGTGAGGACTCAGGGCTGTGTGTCGGACAGGGTCGTCTGCAGTACGGGGGCCCCACAGGGAACGGTTCTGGCTCCGTTCCTCTTCACCATCTACACTGCAGACTTCTCCCACAACTCCACCCAGTGCTTCCTGCAGAAGTTCTCTGATGACTCTGCAATAGTCGGCCTCATCACTGATGGGGACGACAAGGAGTACAGAGGACTGACTCAGGACTTTGTGGACTGGTGCCGGCTGAACTATCTCCAGATCAACGCCAGTAAAACCAAGGAGCTGGTGGTAGACTTCCGCAGGCACAAGCATCCTCCACTGCAACCACTGAACATCCAAGGTATGGACATCGAGGCTGTGGAAAGCTACAGGTACCTTGGTGTTCATCTGAACAACAAACTGGACTGGACTCATAACTCAGACGCCCTCTACAGGAAAGGGCAGAGCAGGCTGTACCTGCTGCGGAGACTCAGGTCGTTTGGAGTGGAGGGCCCACTCCTGAAGACCTTCTATGACTCTGTGGTGGCCTCAGCCATCTTTTACGGTGTGGTCTGCTGGGGTGGCAGCATCTCTGCTGGGGACAGGAAGAGACTGAACAGGCTGATCCGAAGGGCCAGCTCTGTTCTGGGATGCCCTCTGGACCCAGTGGAGGTGGTGAGTGACAGGAGAATGGTGGCTAAGCTGTCATCCCTGATGGACAACATCTCCCACCCCATGCATGAGACTGTGACAGCACTGAGCAGCTCCTTCAGTGGGAGACTGCGGCACCCACGGTGTGGGACGGAGAGATTTCGCAGGTCTTTCCTCCCCACTGCTGTCAGACTCTACAATAAAGACTTTTGCAGCTGATCAAACACACAAACCCACACATGTGCAATAAGACTGCTATACGTGCAATTCTTCTTCTGACGAAGTTGTGTTTTTGTATTTTCCTACTCAGTTGTATATAGTAGTTGTATTTCTATTTTATTCTATTGTATATATTATTCTATTCTATTTTATTCTATTGTATATAGTATTTTATTTTATTTTATTTTATTGCATTCCAGTGTTTTCTACTTTCTGCTACATAACTTTGCACTTTTGCTGTAACAAAACAAATTTCCCACCCGTGGGACTAATAAAGGCCATCTTATCTTATAATG
>JAQSNX010008308.1:0-12653 GCA_029532605.1 Oreochromis grahami
ACGTATGAGCAATCGCCAATATTTGGGCGTGTCTGTGACATAACTTATGAGCAATCGCCACTCACACGGAGTGTGTCTGACGTGAAGTATGAGCTATCGCCGAGCACAGGGCGTGTCTCTGCTGTGATGTCAAATATCCATACCAGACATGTCTCTCTGCTGTGATGTCAAATAGCTCACACGGGGTGTGTCTGATGTGAAGTATGAGTGATCGCCGCTCGCCGGGCGTGTCTCTGATGTGACTTATCAGCAGTCGCCGCTCGCGGGCGGGCGTGTGGCTGTCATGTGAGGGCGTGACTGTTTTGTGACTTATTAGCTATCGCCAATGTCAGGGCTTGACTGTTTTGTGACTTATCAGCAATCGCCGCTCGCCACGGCGTGTCTGTCACGTGACGTATGTAATGATCGCCAATGTCAGGGCGTGACTGTTTTGTGACTTATCAGCAATCGCCGCTCGCCGGGCGTGTCTGTGACGTGACTTATTAGAGATCGCCAATGTCAAGGCGTGACTGTGATGTGACTTATCCGTAATCGCCACTCGCAGGCTGTGTTTATTATGTGACGTATGAGCAATCGCCAATATTTGGGCGTGTCTGTGACATAACTTATCAGCAATCGCCACTCACACGGGGTGAGTCTGACGTGAAGTATGAGTGATCGCCGATCACAGGGCGTGTCTCTGACTTATCAGCAATCGCCGCTCGCCGGGCGTGTCTGTGACGTGACTTATCAGCAATCGCCGCTCGCCGGGCGTGTCTTTGACGTGACTTATCAGCGATCGCCAATGTCAGGGCGTGACTGTGACATAACTTATCAGCAATCGCTGCTCACACGGGGTGTGTCTGACGTGAAGTATGAGTGTTCGCCGATCACAGGGCGTGTCTCTGACGTGACTTATCAGCAATCGCCGCTCGCCGGGCGTGTCTGTGACGTGACTTATTAGAGATCGCCAATGTCAGAGCGTGACTGTGATGTGACTTATCCATAATCGCCACTCGCAGGTCGTGTTTATTATGTGACGTATGAGCAATCGCCAATATTTGGGCGTGTCTGTGACATAACTTATCAGCAATCGCCACTCACACGGGGTGTGTCTGACGTGAAGTATGAGCTATCGCCGAGCACAGGGCGTGTCTCTGACGTGATGTCAAATATCAATACCAGACTCGTCACTCTGCTGTGATGTCAAATATCCATACCAGACTCGTCTCTCTGCTGTGATGTCAAATGTAAAAAATTATATTGATATTAAAAGGAATGTTTAAGTTTGAATAAATTGTTTATGTAGGTAGTGTTTCCCACATATTTATGTTAATTAATACTAAAATTAGTTATCCCAAATCCTTGGTTAAATCTTAAAACTAGCGTAAATATGTTTGGTTTAATTTAAGGAAAATAATTCTTTGTAATTGTTTATAAAAAGTGTGAAATGCAAGGTAGACACATTTTGTGTGTTTAAGAACCACAGTTTATTTCATCTTTGTTTGACATTACTCAGCTCTGTGATTTAAAACCCAATGAATGTAAAACTAACTAATACTGGGTTAAATGATAGTTTAGCTAAAGCTAAATACTTTTGTTTATGTTAAATGGCTTTACTGAAGTGTATATATTTATATTATTTTATTTGTATTTGTATTCTGTATAATGCATTTAATTTAACTGAATGAATAATGAAATGTTCTTTATTTTTTATGTTTAAAGGTTTTTCACCTAACTATCTATCCAGCAAAAGCTACCTAAGCAACTGGTCAAAAATAAATGGAGTGAAATTCTGTCTGGTCTTTTTCAAGTGTAGGCTCCTCACAGGCAGAGAACACTTGACAGTGAGAAACCGGCCTTGACCAGTGAAGACTCCACAAAAGCTCACCACAAAGACAGAGAAGACTCCATCTGGGGGCCTGGAGGAAATCACAACTTGCCGTTTGCCTGTCCCACCAATAACCAAGGAAGCAGCATGGCTGAGTCCAAGTCACTCGAAGAGCTGAAAATACAGCGAACCACTGCAAAGAGACTGTTTTCCAGACTCACCAACCATATACAGGGAGTGCAGAATTATTAGGCAAGTTGTATTTTTGAGGAATAATTTTATTATTGAACAACAACCATGTTCTCAATGAACCCAAAAAACTCATTAATATCAAAGCTGAATGTTTTTGGAAGTAGTTTTCAGTTTGTTTTTAGTTTTAGCTATTTTAGGGGGATATCTGTGTGTGCAGGTGACTATTACTGTGCATAATTATTAGGCAACTTAACAAAAAACAAATGTGTACCCATTTCAATTATTTATATTTTACCAGTGAAACCAATATAACATCTCCACATTCACAAATATACATTTCTGACATACAAAAACAAATCAGCGACCAATATAGCCACCTTCTTTGCAAGGACACTCAAAAGCCTGCCATCCATGGATTCTGTCAGTGTTTTGACCACAAACCACAGCCTCCCAGACACTGTTCAGAGAGGTGTACTATTTTCCCTCCTTGTAAATCTCACATTTGATGATGGACCACAGGTTCTCAATGGGGTTCAGGTTCACACGCTTCTTGCGACCCTGTTGACTATTTTGAATGAAACGCTTGATTGTTCGATGATCATGCTTCAGAAGCTTTGCAATTTTAAGACTGCTGCATCCCTCTGCAAAATATCTCACTAGTTTTGACTTTTCTGAGCCTGTCAAGTCCTTCTTTTGACCCATTTTACCAAAGGAAAGGAAGTTGCCTAATAATTATGCACACCCGATATAGGGTGTTGATGTCATTAGACCACACCTCTTCTCATTACAGAGATGCACATCACCTAATATGCTTAATTGGTAGTAGGCTTTCGAGCCTATATAGCTTGGAGTAAGACAACATGCATGAAGAGGATTATGTGGACAAAATACTCATTTGCCTAATAATTCTGCACTCCCTGTAAGAAGGACCCACATGGATATGTCTGTAGAGGAGCTGCAGGATTCCTTCAAGAGACTCACAGCAGAGGGCTCCAAAGTGATTGACGTGAATGAGGAGCTTGAGGCTGCCTACATCACGCAGTGTGAAGCAGAGGGCACACCGGAGCTGATGGGCCAACAGAGAGCAGACGTCGAGAAAACGGAGAAAGAATGTGAGCAGAAGTTGAAGGAGGCAAAGCACCTGATCAGAGAGACCCTGTGGACATCATATGGTGAAAGAGAACTGACCCTTGCTCTAAAATCAGCAGAAATAGAGTGTGAGAACGTCTCAGCCGGATACGCCCCTGGAGGTATATGATTTTATGCTCCACCACCTAGAAGAACTGGTGAAGAAAGCTAAGCAGGCACACCAGACATGGAACCGCTGGGCTCCACCTGCTGAGAGGCGGGATTGTGATCGTCGACTAATGGAGCTTGAAACCTGCCTTCCAAAGCTGGTGTCAAGGAAGGCAGCCCTGATCAAAGCAGAGAGAATTAAAAGAGATGCCGACCAAGCAGTTGTCACAGTCCGCAACGCAGCCCCAGTCGCAGCCATGAAACTGAAAGCCACAGCTTTACCAAAGTTCACCGGCAGCCAGCGTGAGTTCTACAGATGGCGGAAGGAATGGGAGGCTCTGCAAAAGCAAGGTGAACCAACCGGGTCTATGGAAGTAAAGAAATTCCAACTTCTCGATAGCCTCGATGATAAAGTGGCCAAAGATCTGCGCCTGTCCACATACACCTCGGCAGATGAGATCTTCAGAGTCCTTGAGAACCGCTATGGAAATCAAGCCACCATCGCCATTGAAATCATTGAGGAGCTTCAAGCTATCCCTCCTGTCCGTAGCAACCAGCCTAAAAGAATAATAGAGCTTATCCACGCAGTTGAAAAAGCCCTCTATGACTTGAATGAGCTGGATAAAGCAAATGCCATAAAGAACCTATTAGTAATAAAGTCTATTGAAAGCAAGCTGCCTGAGTCCCTAAAGAAAGACTGGCTTACCCACGCTGCTGATCCAAAGAATACTGTAACTCATCAGAACCGGTTTGACAAGCTGCTCGCATACCTCCAATCTCAGGAGTCCATCTACGAGCAGTTGGACCAGCTGAGAGACGTCGACCCTGCCAAGCAGAGAACAAAGTTCCCAATAAAGTACGCCCGTACCAAGTCAGTTAAATCCAGTACTGATCCAGCAGGCTGCATCATCTGTGGGGACCCGACGCACAAGAGGAAGCTCTACATCTGCAGACGGTTTAGAACCAACACAAAGTTGCAGGAGAAAAAGGATGCAGTGCAGCAACTTGGAGCCTACAAGAGATCCCTCGAGATCCACGACGAACCCTGCAGAAAGACTACTTATCTGTGTGGAAAGCCAGAGTGCAAAGACCAGCATCATTACCTTCTTTGTCCCCTGCCACGACCCTTATCACAAAGGCCCAAGTCTGGTCCGGTGAGAGCTGAGGGGAGGAGGTACACAGAGGTTCAAGAAGAGTTCATCTCTAAACTATCGCCAGAGCTAGCACAGCAGTGTCGGAAAGCTTTCTGCAACGTCGCATCACGAGCCTTCAACTCCATGGCAGCGGAGAAAGGTCTACTGGAGGAGACTGGTCTAAAAGAGTACCCTGTGATTCTGATGCTCCTTTACGTCATCGCCAATGATGGGCAGAGAATTGGGACACTAATTGATCTAGCATCTGACACAAACTACATAACCCACAAAGCTGCAAGTAAGCTGAACCTTCGCAGTGAAGACGTCATGCTTGTCATCCAGGGTGTCGGAGGTATGAAGGTATCTGTGGCAACCAAGCGCTACCTTCTCAAGATCCGTGTCAACACCTCAAGAGGAACTTTAAAGCCTCACCAGTTAGTCTGCTATGGTCTTGACAAGATTGCTGAAGTGAAAAGACACGTTCTACCTCAGAAGCTGCAGAAGATCTTCCCTGATGTCCCTCTCCAAGACCTCATCAGACCCAGAGAGATCCAGCTTCTAATCAGCCATAAAGAAGGCCAGCTGGTGCCCCAAAAGATCCGCTCCATCGGTGACCTGGTGCTCTGGGACGGACCACTTGGCAAGACAATCGGGGGCACGCATCCAGACCTCTTTGAGGAAGTCACCTTGATGGCCCACACCTCCAAGACCCACTTCACAAGATCAATGAGAGCCACCGCATTCAAGTACCAAGAGTTCACTAAAGACCTAGCTTCCTGTCAGCGTCCTGATCACCCTGAGACTCTATCCACCACAGCTACCAGCAGCAGAGACTTTCTGAAGTGGTGGAGGTGGGAAAGCATCGGTGCCGCTTGCCAGCCGAGATGTGGAGGGTGTCGTTGTGGGAACTGCCAGCCAGGGGGTAAATAAATGACGCTCGCAGAAGAGAGGGAAATGGAGATCGTGAGAAATGGCCTGACTTATTCAACTGGAGATGAGCACAGCAGTGAACCGCATTGGCATGCCAAGTACCCATGGGTAGAAGATCCAGCAACCTTGCCAAATAACAGGAAAGCAGTAGAAGCAACATTCATCAGAACCGAGATGAAGCTATCTAAAGAACCTGAGTGGAAGACGGCCTATGCTGCACAAGTTCATGAGATGGTAAACCGCAGAGCTGCAGTGAAGCTGTCCAAAGATGTCCTGCAGAGTTGGACTGGGCCAGTATGGTATATAAGCCACCTCATTGCACCAAATCCACACTCGGTCTCTACCCCAGTGAGGTTAGTGTGGAACAGCAGCCAGAAGTACAGAGGCCTCAGCCTGAATGACATCCTCATCAAAGGTCCTGATGTCCTGAACCCGATAAGAGCTGTCCTGCTGAGGTTCCGAGCTGGTGTCTACGCCGCCCTTGGTGACATCCGCAAGATGTACAACTCCGTCTGGCTGGAAGATCGAGAAGTCCACTTGCACAGATTCTTGAGGCGTGACACAGAAGATGCAGGCATAGAAGACTATGCCATAACAAGAGTCAACATTGGAGACAAACCTGCTGGTTGCATAGCCCAAGTCGCCATGAGAGAAACTGCAAACCTACCTTCATTCAGTCACTTCAAAGAAGAGAAACGTGTGCTGGAAGAAGATGCCTATGTCGATGACATCCTAACATCACACAATGACCTCGACCATCTGAGACTCCTAACAGCCAACATCGAGCGCATCCTGAGAGCTGGAGGATTCTACATGAAGCCTTGGGTCTACTCCAGTCAAAGTGGGAGGGAGGAGGCAAAGAAAGAGTTGCCTCGATCAGAGGCAAAGACCATAATCCTGCCAAACCAGCTGACGGAAGATGACAACAAAGCCCTTGGCCTTGGCTACACCATCAATGATGACAAACTTCATGTCATGGTTGCAGTGAACTTTTCAAAGAAAAGAAGGAAAATGCGCCTTGGTCAAGACCTGCTCAGAGAAGAAGTCAGAGAGCGAACACCTGATCCACTAACCAGGTGAGAACTGCTAAGCCAAGTCTCCGGCCTATATGACCCACTCGGTCTTGACTCCTGTCAAACAGAAGGGTGCCATCCTGGTAAGGAGAGCTTTCCAAGAAGCAAAAGTAAAGTACCGCCTCGAAGACACATGGGACGCAGCCTTGTCTGAAGGTCTACGAGAAGTTGCCATAAAGCTTCTGGAAGAGTATGCTGACCTGAAGAAACTGCATTTCACTAGAGCCCTGACTCCACCAGATCCCTGTGCAGAGCCCAGTGCCATCACGTTCTCTGATGGCAGTGAACACGCATATGGCGCAATGATGTACCTTCGCTGGAGTTGCAGCCATAGTGTCATCGTGAGACTAGTAGAGTCTAAAGCCAAACTGACGCCTCTCGACCATAAAGGCGATCCTGTTAAAGCAGAGATGTGTGGCGCCGTCTTTGCTGCCCATCTGAAGACCTACTTCCAGAGGCACTGCAGAATCCAGGTCAAAAAATGGTACCACTTCGTCGACAGTCAGACCGTCTTGGGTGCAATCCAGCGTGAGAGATACGGTTTCCAGACCTTCTTCGCAAACCGTGTTGGTGAGATTCAGAGTAGCACTGATGTCCAAGATTGGTGGTGGATTCCCAGGTCAGCAAACATTGCAGACATTCTCACCAGAGGGGCCAGTCCAAATGCCCTAACAGAGGACTCCGAGTGGCAGTCTGTTCCAAAGTTTCTCCAACTTCCTGATAATGAGTGGCTGAAGAAATCTGCTGGAGAAGTCACTGCCCAAGCTCGAGAAAAGGTCACAAAGCTACAGAAAAAGGCTTTTGTTGCAGTCCTTACCAGAATCCACACCAATGCAGCTCAAGACTCAGCACACGTAGAGTCGAAGACCACTGGCAGGAGTAGCAACAGCTACTCGACGAAAGGCGATTCAGCAACCTTAGAAGGCTGATTGGGACCGTGGCGTGGGTCTGGAGGGTTGCCAAAAAGTTCATGAGATCCAAGACCAGAGACCAAGAAAAGTGGGAGGTAGTACCATCTTCGGGTGTCCTCACAGTCAACGAGAGACGAGATGCTTTTCGAGACCTTTGCCTAGCAGCACAAGAGGGCGTCAACTTCCCAAGCACCACAACAGACAGACTAGTTGTTTACAGAGACCAAACAAGTGGACTTCTAGTCTGTGGTGGCAGAATCCAGACCTTCAAAGAAGACCGCAAAGCCGTTCCCCTTCTACCATTCCAAGGCTGGTTATCCACCCTCCTTGCCAGAGAAGCACACAGCGAGGGACATGACGGAGTGGCAGGAACCTTACTGCGGATGAGAAAGAAGGCTTGGGTTGTCAGAGGAAGAATTATTGCCCAAAAGGTCGTGGACCAGTGCATCATCTGCAAGAAGGCAAAGGCAAGAACCTGTAAGCAAGTAATGGGAGACTTACCTGAAGAGAGGTCAAATCCTGCTGCACCATTCGAATTCACATCCGTCGACTTGTTTGGACCCTATCAGGTGAGGGATGATGTCAAGAGAAGAGTGACCATGAAAGTTTGGGGAGTTGTGTTCTGCTGTATGGCAAGCCGAGCCATTCATGTCGAACTAGTGAGCACACTATCAACAGAGACCTTCCTGCTTGCCTACCAGAGGTTCACTTCTGTCCGAGGCCATCCCCGAAAAATCTGGTCAGATCCTGGCACAAACTTTGTCGGCGCCAAACCTGTATTAAAAGAAATGTATGCTTACCTGAGACAACAAGACAAAGAGTCGCTTGAAGAATACTCTGCCAAAAATGAGACCACCTGGGCATGGAAGATTCTTCCTGTTGACTCACCTCATCGAAATGGGGCCGCCGAAGCTGCTGTCAGTTACCAAGACAGCCCTTCATACTCTTGGCAATATAGAGGCTCTTACCTTCAGTGAGTTTCTGACAGCACTCCAGCTAGCTGCCAACCTTGCAAATGAGAGACCCATTGATGCTAGAATTCAGAGCAGAGAAGATCGCATTGACTACATCACGCCGAATAATCTGTTGCTTGGTCGAGCCACACAAAGTGGGGACTTCAAAACGATCGACTTCACAAATTATCCTTTCAAAAGGCTGAAAGAAGTACAAACCAAGGTCAACAACTTCTGGAGGTCCTGGAGCCAACTCGCTGGACCAAATCTGTTCATCCGCAGTAAGTGGCATACTGCAGAGAGAAACATTGCTGTTGGAGACATAGTTTGGCTCTGCGACCAAAACGCCCTTAGAGGGCAGTTCAGACTTGCAAGAGTCATCAGCGTGAATCCTGATTCCAGAGGGATCGTTCGGGATGTGCAAGTGAGGGTCTCTCCAAGTTCCAGCATTGCAGGCAAGAGTCCAAAATCTGCTACCAGAAGTCCTGAGCTGAGCACCATTTTACATCGGGACGTCCGACGGACTAGAGCAATTAATGGCGGGCGTGCCTAGTAAGCCTTAAAATGCATGCAGCAGTCATTCGACCTGGGAGCGACATACTGAGAGGACAGCAAACAAAGCAATCCACTTGCCACTGTGAGGAAGACTTTGGACTAGACGGGCTATCGGTAAGCTCTTGGTCTCATATTTGCTGCTTATACGTTTGGGACCTATGGAAGCTCAATTGTGGAAATGTATTTATGCTTTGGGAAATAGTTACTGTATTTAAGTTTAAAAAAATTATATTGATATTAAAAGGAATGTTTAAGTTTGAATAAATTGTTTATGTAGGTAGTGTTTCCCACATATTTATGTTAATTAATACTAAAATTAGTTATCCCAAATCCTTGGTTAAATCTTAAAACTAGTGTAAATATGTTTGGTTTAATTTAAGGAAAATAATTCTTTGTAATTGTTTATAAAAAGTGTGAAATGCAAGGTACCACAGTTTATTTCATCTTTGTTTGTTTGACATTACTCAGCCCTGTGATTTAAAACCCAATGAATGTAAAACTAACTAAAACTGGGTTAAATGATAGTTTAGCTAAAGCTAAATACTTTTGTTTATGTTAAATGGCTTTACTGAAGTGTATATATTTATATTATTTTATTTGTATTTGTATTCTGTATAATGCATTTAATTTAACTGAATGAATAATGAAATGTTCTTTATTTTTTATGTTTAAACGTTTTTCACCTAACTATCTATCTATTAAAAGCTACCTAAGCAACTGGTCAAAAATAAATGGAGTGAAATTCTCTGTCTGGACTTTTTCAAGTGTAGGCTCCTCACAGGCACGTGACTTATCAGCAATCGCCGCTCGCCGGGTGTATCTGTGACGTAACTTATCAGTGTAGGAATGTTTAGCTTATTTTAGAGTTTAGACATGTAGGAATGTTTAGTTTGTTTTAGAGTTTAGAAATGTGTTAAGATATAATGTAGAATTATGGTAGAGACACTGACACTGCCCTGGATATAAATAAAGGCCTGAGTGTGTCATGAACTTAGGAGTAGATCTTAGGAGACCCTCCCCAGTTGAACTGTGAGGCAAAGAGGAGTTAATGCTGAGTGGAAATTCCCCAGAGGATACCTGGGTGGGGGTCTCAACATGTAACTTGAGAAGTGACGGAAGGAGGTAAGTGACGGACAAGGTAAGGGACTCATGTTGTAACTCACGTCAGACGCCGGAGATTTTGGCGGAAAATTAAAGCTAATGGTAGTTTAGATTTGAACAAATTCCTTTAAACTTCAATCTTACCAAATACATTTATCAATTGTCTTACAACTAACGTTATTTATCTAAATAATCTCCAACACCCTGGAGAACAACGGGGAGAGTTTAGAGGCTCTCCAAGATTACATTGATCAGTGCTTTCAGGATCTAGTGATGAAGAAGGCCCAGTGTGCAGCTTCCCTGGCCAAACCTGAGACGCCATCGTCGAAAAGACTTCGCCCGGCAGATTCCCCCGGCACAACATCGCCAGCCGGCAAAGATATTGCCGACATACTGGAGTCAATCGACAAGCGATTGTCCACTTTCGACGCAAGGCTGTCCTTGGTGGAGCTTCTTCACCGGGAATTTAAATGCTTATGAGAATCACTGGAGTTCAGCCAGCAGCAGGTGGAAACGCTCGCTGCTGAAAATGCCACGCTAAGGGAGTCGGTGAAATGTCTCACAGACAATGTTACTGAGCTAAATAGAGAAAATAAAAAAAATAAAAGAAACAGTTATTGATCTACAAGCCCGTAGTATGCGTGATAATCTGGTATTCCAGAAGCCGCTGGAGAGGACGCGGAGACCACGGTAAAAAGCTTCATCAAAACCCACCTGAAGCTGCCGGAGGACACGGTGAAGAACATCGTCTTCGATAGGGTACATCGTCTCGGCCCTATTCGACCTGCGGCTGGGAGACCACGTCCTATCGTGGCCAAATTCGGCCACTTCAAACAAAAGGAACAGGTGAAAAGCCGCGGCAGGGAATTAAAAGGAACGGACTTCAGCGTGAACGATCAGTTCCCCAAAGAGATCCTGGAACGACGCAGGGTCCTCTTCCCAATCCGACGCGGCTTCATCCAGAAGGGCTCCCGCGCTGTCATCGCTGTGGACCGGCTGTACGTGGACGGACAGCTCCACCGCGACCCCGACATCACTCCGTGGCTGTATTAACTTCACACCAGATAAGAATCCGCTACACCCTTTCCCCATCCACTCACACTAATTTGCATTAACATCTGTCTAACTTAGTAGTATTAAATGCATCTTAAGTGTGATATCATAGCAGAATTAACACCGTCACTCTCCGTCAGTGGTTTAATTGGAATGTTTCCGTTTTTTGTTTCTTTTTTTTCCCCCTCTCGTTTTTTTCCTCTCTCTTTTCCCCCTCCTGTTTTTATGCTGCTCACCCTTGTCCTTGGTTTCTTTCTTTCTTTATTTCTTTCACTGCTTCGATCACCTGCTTCCACACTCATCCACAAACAACATCCTTTATTTCGACACATGCACAGCACGATCACGCACAGTCATGCGCGCAACGGCAGCACATTTACATCAGTCAGACAGCGCACACAGTCGTATAGGATACACACACTTAAGCCAAGCTTACTCATATTAGTAAATATGCAAACACATAGTCAGACTCAGGGAGCATCTCGCCACATATTCCTTCTCTCTCTCCTTCTCTTTATTTATGAACAGGTGATGTTTTCTCTCCACCTGTCTAAGCAACACACACAGCATACACCCCTAGTTATACACAGACATCTATGGGTGCACTAAGATTCGTCTCATGGAATGTAAATGGAGCTGGCTCCAGAGAAAAGAGGTTAAAAATATTTAACCAACTCAAAAAACTACAGGCAGATGTTGTCCTTTTACAAGAGACCCACAGACCTCTTAGAGGTTCGAATGAACTTAAAACACCTGAGTTTCCTAATGTGTTCTCAGCTTGTTATAATTCTAGACAAAGGGGAGTAGCAATTTTAATCCATAAAAATATTAATTTCACAGTACTTAATACAGTTATAGATCCAGAGGGCAGATTCTTAATCATTAAACTATCTATACTTGATAAAAAGCTATGTATTGTAAGTGTATATGGTCCAAATGTTGATGATCCCTCATTCTTTCACGGTTTTTTCAGTGCACTCTCTGAACACTTAGATGGCACACTTGTTCTTGGAGGCGACCTCAACCTTGGACTAAATGAAGAAATGGATAGGCTCAATACAGCAGGAACTCAGCGTAATTGGCAGTCCACAAATATAATCAAACAGTATATGAGCGACTTTGGTCTTTGCGATGCATGGCGCTCCCTTCACCCCACCAGTAAGGAATATACTTTCTTCTCACATGTTCATCACTCCTACTCTCGTCTGGATTATTTTTTGGTCAGCAGCTCACTGCTGAGTGACATTTCAGACACTGAGATTCACCCTATAGCTGTCAGCGATCATGCTCCTGTATCTTTAACACTAATGCAGAGGAATAATTCCACACAAAGTAAAAACTGGAGATTTAATACATCACTGCTTAAAGATGAAGACTTTATTAAATATTTTAAAAAAGAGTGGACTTCATATTTAGACTTTAATGACACTCCCGGAACATCAGCTTCTGTTCTATGGGAAGCAGGGAAAGCCGTGATGAGAGGTAAAATAATTTCTTTCTCATCACATAAAAAGAAAGAAGAAAACAAAAATATTCAGGAATTAGAAAAAACCATCAAATCACTTACATGCAGTTTTATAGAAGCGACCCCATCATAAATCCCCATGTGTGCTGCAAACTCTGTGTCTGTGTCTATGTGCACGAGCACGTGAGTGCCTGTGTGTGCGCGTACCCGTGTGTCTATGTGAGTGCTCGTGAGTGACTGT
>JAQSNX010008309.1:0-14471 GCA_029532605.1 Oreochromis grahami
CCTCTTTTCTGCAGAAATTCTACTGAGTCACCTCTTTTCTGCAAAATTTCCAGCCTTTTCACCTCTTATCAGCACAATCCTCAGCAGCTTCTGCTCATTCCACCATAATTGTCAGTCTCTCCATCTCTTTCCTTGTGAGTGTGAGTTTGGCACAGTGAGATGAGTTGTTGCCTTAAGACCAGAAGGGCCAGGTTCAAATCCCAGTCATGGCAAAACCTGATTTCAGTTTTCTCTTTTGTTCTGCCTCTTTTCTGCAGAAATTCTGCTGATTTACCTCTTTTCTGTAAAATTTTCAGCTTTTTCACCTCTTCTCAGCACAATTCTCAGCAGCTTCTGCTCATTTTAGCAGAATTGTCGGTCTCTCCTCCTCTTTTTGAAAGAATGAGTTTAGCTCAGTGAGATGAGCATCCGTTCTCAGACTAGGAGGCCTGGGTTCAAATCTGGCTTATGGCAACATTTCTTTCAGTTAACAGTTAAACTTTTTAAACTCAATTTCAGCTTTTTCACCCCTTTTCAGCAAAATTTTCAGTTTTTTCACCACTTTTCAGCACAAATCCCAGCTTATTCTACTGTTTTCAGCAAAAACATCTTTTCAGCAGAATTTTCACCTCTTTTAAGGCCAAATTCTGCTTATTCACCTCTTCTGCAAAATTTTCAGCCTTTTCACCTCTTATTAGCACAAATCTCAGCTGTTTTCAGAAAAAACACTTTTGAGCACAAAATTCTGCTGATTTATGTCTTTTCAGCGCAACTTTCTGCTTCTTTACCTCTTTTCAGCAGAAATTCTGCTGATTCACCTCTTTTCTGCAAAATTTTCAGCCTTTTCACCTCTTATCAGCACAATTCTCAGCTGCTTCTGCTCATTTCAGCACAATTGTCAGTCTCTCCACCTTTTCTTTGTGAGAGTGACTTTGGCCCAGTGAAATGAATAGCCGCCTTGAGACCAGGAGGGCCAGGTTCGAATCCTGCTCAGGGAGGGGAAAAAAATTTTTCACCACAATGCAACTTTTCATCTTTTTCAGCTAGTTTCAGCAGACAGCTTCAGCGTTCCAGCATCCACACCGCATTTTCGCAGGAAATGCAAATTTTTCTAGTTATACTCTCTCTTATTTGTTATATCGATTAAACTTACACCTGATTTTATTTAGATCAGTATTAAGCAATTAAGCATAATCAACTATCAGCAAAATCATATATGAATTATGGTTCTGTGTTCAACAACTAACACTTAATACCATTTCTCTTATTCAAAATCATGTTTAATGATCGTTGGCTACACATTTACATTTCTTTCCACATTCCTGCAGCAACACACAGATTCAACTCTGCCAGGGTCAAAACTGGATCATGTCTATGCAAACAAAATCCAGATATTAGAATGATTTTCATTACTCAAACTGCATTTTTCATTCAACATATTAATCAGACTTATATTTTCATTACATCTTTGTTTAATAATAAAGATGATTTACCATTAGTAAAAGCTCATATAGATAAATTCTGTAATGCCACTTTATTATTTTTAACATAAAAGGCTATTAAGACCTTTTACCCTTTCTCAGATGTGATGAGAGGTAAGCCAGGGGAACCTCAATCTCTCTCTGTCCTACCTCTCTCATCAGCTTCTTCAGTCAGTACGTGGAGAGCATGTCAGCTGCTGGTCCAGTTCTTCATCCCACATACTTATTGGTTTGTCAGCTTTCTTCCTAAACCTGTATTCTTTATTTATTCTTTATTCATTAATGACTAAGGTTCATCCAGGTTGTGATATGTTCAGCCTATTTTTATCGATCATTTCTGCCCAGTTGTACTTTGTTGTAGTTTGTATAGATTTTAAGACTTGTGTAAATTGGGGATGGTGCATAGAGCAATATTCATATCTGCAAGCATCTCCTCTGATGGGACTCAATTAGCTGGGGGAGTTGTGCTCTTACTTGGGTGGCTACATTGAGTGTGTTTTCTTTTGATGTTATTGAGTTATTAGTTGCTTCTTGTTCAGTATGGATGTTGGCTTTCTACTCATCCAGAGTTCTCACATACGCTGCATATAACCCCTCTCACTGAGTCATGTGGTAATTCCATATTCTTGCCCAGTAGTTGTATGCCTCGTTCCAATAACCCACTTCTCATCAGTGTGTACTGGTTCCTCAGAGCTGTGGGAGTCCTGCAGTAGGTGTTACATTTTTTATGTTTGCATAGTGGGGTTTATTAAACTAAAAGTATAGTATACAATAACAGGCTATAAAATATACTTCATACACATTTTTATTTAACAAGTATGAGTTCTTTTTAGTAAACATACAAGTCATGTTGTCATGTTCTAATGAAACAGTAAAATAATTAAACACAAATTTGTCATGCAGATAACAAACCCTGGTGCATGAAGCAGACAAGAATAAACAAAAACAAAGATGAACAGATCCAACAATTTGTTATCCAGAGCTTGAAAATCATAATTCATCATAATGAAACTAGAAAACAATAGGCCAGTCTTACAACTATGCAGCTCTATTACATACAGCAACCAGCAACATACAATGTGCACAGCTAAATAAAACATATAAAAAACATACAACATTGAAGACAAATTTTCAAAGCATACAACATGGCTAAATCCATTTTGCAGCAAGGTTATATTCATGCTTAATAATAATGTTTTAAGTTTTCATAACAAGTTAAAGCTTTACCTTTATCTTGGTGCAGGGGTACAATACCAAATGTGGCTTGGCACTCAGGGTCTGAAGAGAGCCCTCATAAATTCCTTCATGTGGACTCTAATGTCTGTATTTCTTATTCAAAATGCCTGTTTGGACGTTCATAAGGGTCAAGTGTGTGAGCCTTTTCTGCGATACTGTGGACTGTAACCATGATTTCAGTGATCTCAAGTTAAGTATCTCTCCTGTGAGCCCACTGATACTGGTAAACAAAGGCACACCTGTACGAGTTTTTTAGTCTCTATGAACAGAGTTATAGTTTGAGAGATAAGAGAGATAACTCTTTATTGTCATTGCACAGTCATACCTAGTACAATAGTACAACAAAATTGGAAAGTGTATGTATAGCTTCTAAACTAAGGTACACACACACACACACACACACACACACACACACACACACAAGCTTGTTTGCTATCCTCGTGGGGACATCCCATTGACATAATGGTTTTCCTAACACCCTAACCCCTAACCATCAAAAATGAATGCCTAACCCTAACCCTTACCCTAAACCTAACCATAACCTAATTGTAACCCTGACACTAAAACCACATTTTAGTGTGAAAATGTATAGCAAATTCTAAGTCCCACCAGTATAGTAAATGTCAGGTTGCCCGTCCCCACCAGGATAGTAGAAACCCGTACACACACACACACACACACACACGCACACACACACACACTCACACAACAGATATATGTGTGTGTGTGTGTGTGTATATATATATATGTTAGCATACCGTGTTACATACAACATACATGTTGCATACTGAAAAATGATGATGAATCTTGAAAACAGTGCCTGGAAGTGTCCTTTTTCATTACGGCTAACTTGACCCTGCACCGCCCGCCCCCCAGTCAGTTTCTGTGAAGAAGACTTCCGGTTGTGTGTCATGGCGGTGGGATGGTGAATCCTAAAGAAGGAGAAAAAATCTCGCCCCTTTCGTCCTTTCCCACGGGTTCAAGAGAATTTCCATGCATTACTAAACCCGTCAGCTGCGGACTTGCATCTTGGATTTAGCAGCAGAGGGCTGCGGTGTCCGTCCGCCTGGTCATGGCGGCTCACAAACCAGTGGAATGGGTCCAGGCCGTGATTACTAGATTTGATGAGCAGGTAAGATGGGCTCATTCAGTAGATGGGTGTAGCAAGCTTCGGTAGTGTTGACGCTGAAGTACTCTAATTAGCGTAATATATACAGCAACGAGGTGTTTTGAAAATCGAATGAAATACCGATTCATTCGTCAAATATACTTTCTCCACTGAAGTGTACTGTGTTTGCTTCTTCCAGCTGCAAAACACTGAAGATGAGGTCTTTCTAGCTAGCGCTGTCTCCACGATCAGTTAGCACGCTTATCTCATATTTTTATTGAGCTGTTGGGATTTGCCTGTTCCAGTGGGGAATAATGTTAATAGAACATTATGTCTAGAACATTTGAACCAGTGAAGATACGTCTGTATGTCATTTAAAGTTGATCGGTCGTTTTCTCTCTTGTCAGCTAGGTAGCTAACATTAGCAGGCCTAGCTTTCTAATGTAAACAAAAAAGATGTGGCTGGGGTAGCACACTGCATCCAAAATATCTTATGAACTTACTTGGGTGTGAGTACTAAAAGTTAATGCGCCTCTTTCTGACAGCTATTTTCTTAACAGTTACTGTGAGACGCCTGCTTTTCTTTATTCGTAAGAGAAATCCATATCTGCAGTTTATACTCAAAGCTTAGCTCTTTTTACAATGTGTGTTCTTATTAGTTATTTCCTATAAGTATGCCATATCTACAAGGTCGACAAAACATGCATCAGCTCCCAGTCAGACAGTAGTCAAAGTTAATTTTGGTAGATAGTGATTGTGAAGAGTAATTCGCTTTTCCTAAGTTGTCTTGGGTGTTAGTTGATACAGATCATGGCTTGTATGTAGGATTTAGCAGCTTAGCTTGGATTACTACCACTGGAAAAAGTGGCTTTAGGTGTTACATCTACTTGTTAGTTATTATTGCACCAAACCCCAATTAAAACCTCACAGGCAATAGTCTGTGTTGAAATGCACATAGTTTGTCATTGACACTATTACTTTTTGAAATTTTGAACAATCTGAGTGTGTTTGGAGGACACTAATAATAATTATTAATAGAAAAAGCATTTAATGGTCAGTGTTTATATTGCTTACTGCCTACCTTGCTTTTAAAAAAACAACCTTTGTGTTATTATTTTTTTTTTTGTTGTTGTTGTTGCATATTTAACACTATGATTTTTTGGAACTTTGATTTTAAAATGGCAGTTTAAAATGTCCTTGTAGACAGGCATTTTGGCACCGTGTGAGGAATAATCTATGTCCATATTTGCTAATTAAAAGGTGACCATTAAGGTTAATTGACTGGTCACGCTATCTGCATGTAAAAAATTAGACATAGACAACAAAGCCAGCAAGCTACCATTGTAATTCCTTATGTGTACTGATTTAAGCACTTTGTTTTTGTTTCCTTCTGGAAAAGAGTCACAAGATGTGACAAGTCAGTTGAGGAAACATGATTGATAAGATCCAATCAGGAAGCACACACATGTGTCTGTATCACTGTTTCCAAAAGTTTCTCTATGCTTGTTCAGACCGTGTGTGTGTGTGTGGGGGGGGGATGGAGGAATGGACGGATGGACGGATGGACAGGTAAGAAGTTCTCCCAAGAAAACCAAAAGTCTGAATTTTAGAAACCCAGACTTGTGCGGATGGTAGCTGTAAACCTGGCAAAAGTTAATAATTTTAAATTATTATTGTTTTTTGACTCTTTCATTTGAATTTGAGCTTACTGTCTTGTCAGCTTAGATAAATGTGGGATCTAGTTTGACACCTTATATTTAAAAATCCCAAACTGTTAAAATATCAAAGAAATTATTTGAGATTACATAGATTTTTGTTAATTATGTTTGTTGTACGTGGTCAGTTTTTGGGTTGCTACAGTGAAGGATTTTCACTTCCAAGAAAATGTCAACATTTTGAAGTATACTTTTTTTGTACTAGTATAGTTAGTAGCAGTTACAATGAAGCTTTAAAATAAACAAGAAAAGAAAAAAATGTGCTGAATAAATATTATATAGCATTTCTATCTTTACTGAAACCAAGGTATTGAGTCTGCCAAATACTTGAAGAGGTGCAGATGACTCCTTTTCAGTTGCATTGATTTTTGTAATACAGTAGAAAAGAAAAAGGATTAAGTGTGATTACTGTGATGGTATATATAGCACGAACCCAAATGCTATACCACATCAGGACTGCTGGACAACGTTTTCAGTTTCTATGTTGCTGGTTTAGTAGAAGTGGGCGAAGCAATCCTAATATCCATAGTATCGATACCAGTTTGCTGATGTTGGTATCAGATTGATACGTGATAGGCTCAATACTTTTTTCAGTTGTCCAACTTTTTTCAGTTGTAGCAACTGAACTTGCTCTCCATACCCGAGGCCTGGTATGCTTGACGAGGTATACCAGAGAGATCGAAGGCAGGAGAATAAACTACCTGTTCTCCACAGAACCATCCAAGGTATATTCCCAGTGGCAGGGTACCAATATGAGAACAGCGCCACAAAGGGTGGAGACTGAGCAATACTGGAAGAGCATATGGGATGAGGATGCAACACACAACGGCTATGTCCTGTCCATGATCAGGTACCCTGCTGGGATAATAAGCTGGTCAAAAGAGGAGATAGAAGCCACTGACATCTAGGGATGGGTATCGTTTAGGTTTTATCCGATACCAGTACCAAACCGGTACTTTTGAAACGGTGCCGGTGCTTAAACGGTGCTCGAACCGGTGCTTAAAGAATGAAGAACACACACTTTGTCCAAAAACCTCTCATGTTTAGCTGTTTTTTTGTAAAAACATAACAATGTTAGCCTTTTCTGCAGCTATAGGGCATATATGGTATCAATCTTGGCTGGAAGCAGTGCTTAAACAATGGGAAAACACAAACTTTGTCCAAAAACCTCTCATGTTTAGCTATTTCTCACTTTTTCTTTGGTCATTTTATTCAATTCATTCAATTTATTCAATTTTATTTATATAGCGCCAAATCACAACAAAAGTCGCCTCAAGGCGCTTTATATTGTACAGTAGATAGCACAATAATAAATACAGAGAAAAACCCAACAATCATATGACCCCCTATGAGCAAGCACTTTGGCGACAGTGGGAAGGAAAAACTCCCTCTTAACAGGAAGAAAATTCCGGCAGAACCAGGCTCAGGGAGGGGCGGCCATCTGCTGCGACCGGTTGGGGTGAAAGAAGGAAAACAGGATGAAAGACATGCTGTGGAAGAGAGAGAGATTAGTAACAGATATGATTCGATGCAGAGAGGTCTATTAACACATAGTGAGTGAGAAAGGTGACTGGAAGGGAAAAACTCAATGCATCATGGGAATCTCCGGCAGCCTACGTCTATTGCAGCATAACTAAGGGAGGATTCAGGGTCACCTGGTCCAGCCCTAACTATATGCTTTAGCAAAAAGGAAAGTTTTAAGCCTAATCTTGAAAGTAGAGATAGTGTCTGTCTCCCGAATCCAAACTGGAAGCTGGTTCCACAGAAGAGGGGCCTGAAAACTGAAGGCTCTGCCTCCCATTCTACTTTTAAATACTCTAGGAACAACAAGTAGGCCTGCAGAGCGAGAGCGAAGTGCTCTAATAGGGTGATATGGTACTACAAGGTCATTAAGATAAGATGGGGCCTGATTATTTAAGACCTTGTATGTGAGGAGCAGGATTTTGAATTCAATTCTGGATTTAACAGGAAGCCAATGAAGGGAAGCCAAAACAGGAGAAATATGCTCTCTCTTTCTAGTCCCTGTCAGGACTCTTGCTGCAGCATTTTGGATTAGCTGAAGGCTAATCCAAAATGCCTTTTTGGCCAGGGTGAAGGGAATATCTGCCATCAAATAAGAAGACAGCCGCATGTAACTACGACGGTGTTTGCTAGTTCACCTTACATGCATTAATTTAATAACGTGGTTAGCCTACTCAACGCAAATTACACACAAACAACATTAAGCTACTCACCCAGAGAAGAACGGCTGCTGCTGCCATCATCATCCGTCATCATTTCTGCTACACTGGCAGGGCTAGGGCCAGGACTCTCCTCTTCGGGTTCTTGGAGGATGTTGCAAACTCCGGGTCCGATAACAGGCACCACACCCGCAGTAGATGTGCACGGTGTGAGGTCTCGCAGCAAGCTATCAAATACGGTGCATTTCTCGGCTTTTAAAAAAACGCTATGCGTCGCCAGGTGTTTCATCAGATTCGAGGAGTTACCTCCTTTCACAGTATCAGCTTAAAGCACTTGATGCAGGCTGCTGAGTTTGCATCTTTTGCTGTGAAGTAGGGCTGGGCTATATCATACCGTTCACGGTAATACCGGTGTAATTTTGGGCAACGATAGGAAAATGAAATATCGCGATAGAATATGGGTAAAACGCGCATGCGCAGTGCCTATGTTTACATACGCACATGGCGGTGAGGCAGAATGAAAAGAGCTAAAGTGGATCGTTAAATGAAAAACACTTCTCTTTCAACTGCTGCTGTGTCCACAGTGTTTGCTCTACAGCCATCATTTTACCCTCAAAATGTCGCCATCGTTGTTCTCTTTCCAACACCGGGTCTTTCAAAGCTCAGAGATGTAAACCTTTAAAAGTGTGTGGATCCAAGTGGAGGCATCACACTTTGGTCATTCAGTGATTCAAAGAATATGAACTTTTAATATTCATTCCGATGTTTTCTGACTCAAAAGTTTCTGTTCTCATTTCTTAGGTTTTCCAAATTTCAATTTAAAAACTTTTCAGATATTTTCCAACTTCTTCTGTGTGAACATCAGCTTTCAAAAGTTCTGCACTTTTGTTTTCAGGTTAAAAACTCTGTATTTTCAGGCTCATTCAACATTTTTATTTTTAACTTAAAATTCAGCAATTAATTCATTTCAGTGCATACATTCAGATTCAAGCATTCACACTGCAGTTTCTTCAGAAAATGCACTTTCTAGTTGTATTTTATCTATTCCGTACGTTTTTTGTAGTCCTACTCCTTCAAAACCGTTCAACTTAGAAAAACCATTCAAACACCGTTAGATTCCTCTTCTTTTGGACATGACTGCTTCTATTTTCCTCATTTTTAACATTTATATTTTTAATTTTATTCAACTTTTTCCAACAAAAATTTCCCATGTATTTCAATGGGGAGACCCTTCAAATCATCATTCAACTTACTCATTTTTAAACTCCTACTACTTCCACATACATTGACGTAGATCCACCATTCAAACTTTAAAACGAAGACAAGACATTCAACTATTCAACTTGTATTTATCTTTTCAATATCTATTATACTTTTTCTTCAGTTCCAGTTTAAGTTTCATGATGTTTTTTCACCCGTTTCAGAGTTTATAATGGGTGTGTATGGGACGGAATGTTGGGGCTAGAGTGAGACAGCTTAAATGCTAGAGTGAGAGGAGCGAAAAAATTAATCTTAAAATATTTTTTAAAACTGCTGCTGTGTCCGCAGCGTTTGCTCTACAGGTTTGATTTTACCCTCAAAACGTTGCCATTGTTCTTCTCTTTCCAACACTGTCTTTCAAAGCTCAGAGATGTAAACCTTTAAAACTGTGTGGATCCAAGTGGAGGGATCACATTTTAGTCATTCAGTGATTCAAAGAATATGAACTTTTAATATTCATTCAGATGTTTTCTGACTCTAAATTTTCTTTTCTCATTACTTAGGTTTTTCTAATTTACATTTAAAACATTTTCAGCTCTTTTCCAACTTCTTCTCTGTGCTTGTCCGCTTTTAGCAGTTCAGCTTTTTTGTTTTCAGGTGCAAATTTCATCTCAATTTCATTTTCATCTCATTGAACATTTTTAACTTAAAATTCAACAATTAATTCATTTCAGTGCATATATTCAGATTCAAGCATTCACACTGCAGTTTCTTCAGAAAATGCACTTTCTAGTTGTGTGGATGCCTTCAAAGGCATCCACACTATTGTTTTCCTGTTTCTCTTTATTCTTTATTTTTCTTTTTCAAGTTGCTTCTGTACGTTTTTTGGACGTTAACTACTCCCTCAGTTTTCAGCCAATTTTCTCCGTTCAAACTTTAAAAAATTCTCCTCTTTCTGCTGATGTTTGCTATGACTTTTGGTCATAACTTCTATACTTTTTGAGATATTGAATTTTTTATGCAATATTTTTTGCCCATTTTTGCCACATTATCCGTGGGATCACTAGTTTTCCTTGCCGTTCTCAGACTGGGAGGCCCGGGTTCAAATCCCGCTTATGCCAAGAATTTTTTTTCAGTTCACAGTTAAACTTTTTTAACTCTTTTCAACACAAATTTAAGCATCTTCACCCCCTTTCAGCAAAATTTTCAGTTTTTTCTGCTGTTTTCAGAAAAATTCACCTCATTCACCTCTTTTCAGGGCAACATTCTGCTTCTTTCCTTCTTTTCTGCAGAAATTCTGCTCATTGACCTCTTCTCAGCAACATTTTCACAATTTTCACGTCTTTTCAGCCCAAATTCTGCTTATTCACCTCTTCTGCAAAATTTTCAGCCTTTTCACCTCTTATTAGCACAAATCTCAGCTGTTTTCAGAAAAAACCTCTTTTGAGCAGAAATTCTGCTGATTCACCTCTTTTTCTGCAGAAGTTTGAGCAGCTTCTGCTCATTTCAGCAGAATTGTGAGTCTCTCCACCTATTCTTTGCAAGAGTGAGTTTGGCTCAGTGAGATAAGTAGTAGCCTTGAGACCAGGAGAGCCAGGTTTGAATCCTTCTCACGGCAACATTTTTTTTTTTCACCACTTTTCAGCAATAATTTGTGCTTCTTCACCTGTTTTCAGCAGAATTTTCATTTTCAGTTTTTGAAATATTTAGATTTTAGTGCAAATTCAGGCCAATTTCTAGGCTCCTGAGAAAGATTCTTCTTTTGGCCCCATAGAAACAGACTTCATTTGTGGTGTGTTGGCTCTCTCTAGTGGTATATCCGGAGTAGTACAGCCAAAAAAGTTTATGCTTGGGCGGAAACTCCATATCCCACAATTCATAGCACGCCTCTGCCGAGTTAAACAATGGCGGCCACCACTTCGTTTTATGTCTTTTATTCGTGTTTCTAGGTCACAAAATAAACTTTTAAGATATTTTCAGGCAAGAATGTAGGTGTGTAAACTTCAAATATCTGCTTGTTTTATCAAGACATCCCATATTAGCGACAGTGCTCTGACTACGTCGGTCCTGCCTGACAGCTAGCCGGCTACCTAGCTAGCTGCAGCACTTGGCTGCAAATGGATAGCGAGGGACTCTCTCTCTCGTTTCACCTCCCGGTCTCTCGCAAATGCTCGCACAGAATCGGAGTTACAGCTGGATGTGGAAAAAATAACTGAGTTGTTTGGTGGTGCTATAACGCGGAGCTACAACAGTGGGCAGCTATCCACCGGTGTATGACAGAAAGGACATGCCGCGAACGACACCGGTGTTTGCTAACGCGGAGGTCAATCGTGGATCAGGGAAAGCAAAGGCAGGAGCGTGAGGTGAACTGAATTTGAGGTAAGAAGTTATGACCTGCACTCTATTTGGGTCAGATATAAACCGAGTTTAGGTGTAGTTTATTTAGCAACAGTTCTCTTACGTGTTGCTGATAGCCGGCTAGCCGCTAGTGACCCTTCGTGAGAAACCACCCAGGCTTGGCTGATAGTGAGGTAGTTAAAATTTGTTTCATCGCCCGATCGCTCGGCAAGGGTCTGTGTCTTAGCTGGACTTATTTTTCATTTATATCGGCCGATGATGCTGGTTGATGTGGAAAAAATAACTGAGTTGTTTGGTGGTGGAGCTACAACAGAGGGCAGCTATCCACCGGTGTGTGACAGAAAGGACATGCCGCGACGGAGACATACAAGGCGGTGAGGCTACCGCCGATCGACCGGTGTTTGCTAAGGCGGAGGTCAATCGTGGATCAGGGAAAGTGAAGGCAGGAGCGTGAGGTGAACTGAATTTGAGGTAAGAAGTTATGACCTGCACTCTATTTGTTGGGTCAGATAAAAACCGAGTTTAGGTGTAGTTTATTTTCGTTGTGCTGACTTTTTCAATCACTTACAATAACTCGTACTGCGTGCTAGCTAGCACAACGGAGTTTGTATACAGCTGTGTGCGCGCTAAGTTACTGATGTTGCCGATGTTGAACTTTATGACAGCCTCCCCTGTCATTCTCTCGCCTGTTGAAACTTCAGTCATGAAACTGATCATTGATCGGCTTTTCTCTCGTTTGTTTATCGCGCTAAACAACAGCAGCACGTTTAAGCTTGATCAGCTGTTGTTAGAATTCATTTGCTTTTAATTTCTAGTATCAGGTGATGTTTGCTGCAGCCACAGCTGTAAAAACTGCTGTTCCAAACCAGATGTCCTAATCATCAGAGCTGTACTGGTGATGGAGAAAACAGGTTTACCCTTAGGTGACATGAATGAGTTGAAGGGAAGTTATGAACTGTTTCTGAGAGACAAATATACACCAAGCTCGTGTTTTTGTGTAGCTGACAGCTGGTAACTGTGCAGGGGCGGATCTAGCAAAGCTTTTGCCAGGGGGCCAGGTAGGGCATTAACAGAAAAAGGGGGACACAAAGATATACTTTTCTTTCTTACTCTCATATGAAATATTTAGCTTTTTATTAAATAGTTATCTGAATCTTACAACCAAAGTTTTTATAATAATACACAAGATTGACTGTAGACCATTGTTCATCATTTAGAACACTGTGTAAAAAATAACAAAAAAACAAAAAGTGAATGCAGAAGTGCATAAATATTTATTTTACGTGTTTGATGTGTGTGGCGGGGCGTGGTCTGCAGTGCCGCTGCAGGGGAGGTGGACCCACCTGAGCGGCACCTGCAATCACGGCTCTCGGGCGTAGTCTGTGCTCTCTCGGCTGTTTTTTGGGTATGTGTCGGGCTGTGTGTTGAAAAGCTACAGCCAGCTGTTTGGGTACACCAACCATGTGTGAAAAGTGGTCCATAATGTAATGCTTCAAAGCGTGTTCATGCAAACATTGTCGGATCTGCCGTGGTACAATGGGACTTCTGCTCATGAACCTGTGTGCACAGCGTCTGCAAATCGGCGCTGTACGAAGTAACTTCATCTTTACACAAAACTGTAAGCTGTTATCTGTGAAGCGTGAGCGGTGTTTGTTTTTACCATAATTTATGGTGGAGAATGGCTGCTCTGCTGAGCTTTGCTCTCTGTAGCTGTATGAATGGCAAACTACACTGAATAACAGCGGTATAGGCACACTTAAAATTTCTTCTGAAATTTTCGCTTTCTAGTTTTTATTATTATTATTGTTCTTATTTTACATTTTTCATTGTTAGGCATTGGGTTTATTTGTAGTAGTCCTTTCCAGCTTCTCTCCCTCTTCCATGTTACTGTGTCAGCTTGTCAGCATCTATTTGGGTTTGGGAGTGGAACAGGAAGTAAGGAACAGAAAGTGCCATTAAAACCAGGAAAGGTTCTTATATTTCAGAAGAAGGGATTAATTTAAAAGAAATGACCTCAATGCCATATTTTATTTAGGAACCCTAGAGAGCACTTTGCAAAATAACACATTCTTATAATTTCACCCTCAGATGAGCCAAGCTACGACTATCAGGGAAGGAGATGTAGGTACAGAGCATGTGAGAGTGGTTAAGTTAATGTCTTGTCTAGATGAAGGCACAGGAGGGATCAATGGCACGGCGTAGAGATTCAGTATCATCAATCTTCAGTGGACACTCAATTTCTGGCACAAAACACCTGTAAAAGATGGTCGATTTAGGAGGTGACATGACAACTTCAGCCTGTCAAACATAGCAATGGAGCAGTATGTTTAAAAAACAAAAATCTAATTAAGCATGCACTCAGTACCCTAAGAATTATTATGGTAGTTAAACACAGTGATAGTTGTATATCATATTATATCACTTCAAACAGAGGTGATCCAGTAATGCTGCACTAATGAATAAGACTAACTATTCACTTTAGCTAAAGTTATTAAGTTAGCTAAAGAGTTGGGATGCTGTGTAAGACATAAATAAAGCTCAAATACAAAGGTTTGGACACTGTTTTGCATGTTTCCCTACTGTAGGGGTCTCTGCAAGCATACAGGGCTCTGACAGGGTACAAGATGACAACTTTGGAATTCTACTAGAAACAGTCGATCATATTTGTTTGTCAAAGCTGAATTCAGGGCAAACTAGGCTAAATTAGCGTTTTTAGCTAGCAGCTACAATAAGCATAAAGGTTATTGTACGGCTATCATTTGTTAACATGACGCTTGTTCTTATACATGTAATACATTTATTACCAACCTGAGAGTTTATCCGCTGGTCATTCGACATGACGAATGACTTCTGAAGTCTTAATTCAGCTCAAGACGCTGTAGATTCCGTCAGTAACGCTATCAGTCTGTAGTTCTATTAATCTGCGCTTGAACCGGAACCGGATGTAAGTCCCAAAAAACTGAATTTTGGAACTGAAATTGAATTGTAGAACTGAAAGTGAATGGTGAGAAGTGAATCTGAAATTATTCGAGAGCTGAATTTTTAAAGGATAAAATGCAGTTTCAAAGCAAATCAATTCATTTTCAAACCATAAATTCAATTTCAAATTAGACTAATTCAAATTCAGTTTTCAAAACCTTTCATTCAAGTTACAATTCAGATTCAATCCGAGTAATTCAAATTCAAATTTAACTTATTCAAATTCAGTTTCTGA
>JAQSNX010008310.1:0-13676 GCA_029532605.1 Oreochromis grahami
TCTATGGAATTTGTGATGTATTCTATTGAATCTAATAGTGCCAATGATGTTGATCTGCTTGATCTGAATCCATACTGACTCTCGGTGAGTAGTTTATGTTTATCTATAAATTTTTCCAGTTGGTTTTTAAACAGTTTTCAAGAATTTTTGAGAATTGAGGTAGTAAAGAGACAGGCCTGTAGTTTGTTGCCAGATTTGTATAGAGGTATAACTTTTGCTATTTTCATTCTGTCTGGAAATCGACCAGTTTGAAGTGATAAATTACAGATGTATGTAAACGGTTTTATAATAGCCTCAATGACTCTTAACCACTATCATGTCAATATCATTACAATCCAAAGATTTCTGATTTTTACATTTTTTGACAATTTCAAAAACTTCGTTTCGTCAATTAAGTGGCAAATCATCCTTCCTTTGTTAATAAGAGCTAGAAAAATACTCTGATGGGTAAAATGAAGTGCCAAACCATGCTACCTTTGTGAATGTGACCTACAAACATAGTTTAACGGGTAAAATGAAGTGGCAAACCGTCCTGGCTTTATGAATAAGGGCTACAAGCATACTCTGATGGGCAAAGTTAAATGACAAACCGTCATACCTACTTAAATTTGCTGGAATTACTCTGTGACAGCAGAAAGGTGCATAAACTACTTACGGTAGGATGTTTTGCCAAAGTAGGATGCATTACAGTCAGAGGCGGGCCCAGCTATACGCTGGGGCAAAAGGGGGCAATGCTCCCTTAAGCAAACGTCCTGCCCCTTTAAATCAAACTTTTAGAAGTTGAGAAAGTAAACAATAGATTATGATGAATATAGGCAAGATTTACTACAGGAGCTGAAAAATCTGCTGGAAAAGGCACAAATGAGATGATAGGTTTCACATGTTCGCTTTTTCCCTTGTGCTCTTTTGTGTGCAGGCTCACGCAGCACTCACCCTCCCACAGCTAAATATCCAAACACTGTTAGTACGCAAATGACCTGGTGTCAGGTTTCTCACTAGGCAGGCTTATTTTCTTCTTACTTTATTTTGAATAATTCTTGGAGAATTAGGCCATTCAATTAAGATCAATTTTATGTTGTTGGTATTCTTTATTTTATTTTCTTAAATATTTTTTTCAGTTTTATTTTTCCAAGACTTGGTGAATTGCCTTTTTTAAAAATAATTTGGCCTACCCTTTTTAGTTTTGTTAATGTTGGCAGTAGTGAGAAGTAGTATTGTTGGACTTGAATATATTTGATATAGGCCATCCAATTAGAGTAAATGTCATGTTTTTAGTTGTTAGAATCTGATGAGCAATGTTTTATTTTATTTTTTGTTGTTTTGTTTTTCAGTTAACATGGTCAGGGGGTTTGCATGCCTCAGTGACCATAAAAGCTTGACCAGCAGAAGCTTAGCCTTCAGGTGGGACACCCAAGTTGGTCAGGTCTTGGGGTAGAGGCCAGACAAAGTGCAATCCAATTACATGACAGAAACGGTTATCCAGAGCACCCCACCCAACCCCTTTCCTGCCTCCATTGCCACCATGTGCCCCCTTTACATTTCTGTCTGTCCCCACTCTATAACAAAATATATTACCAAAAGTTAACGTGTTTGTTTTGCTATTTACAGCGGAGCATTACAGATGTTATATGTTGCTGTCAAATCAACATGCCAGGTGACAGGCAGGCTTCTTATGGCCAGCCTGTTAGCATACTAACACGGTTGCCTGAACTGAAGAGGCAGAAAGCTCATCGAGGCGGTGCTCATTAGTTCTTCTTCTTCTTATTATTATTATTATTATAAAAAGAACAATACAGAATATCCTATCGCTTAAAAAACAGAATCCAAAATGTAATGAAATAAATATATAAATATCTTATTCTAATGATTACTGGCATATAGATGAGAGAGAAAGAGAGAGACCCTGTAAAATAAATACAATCTCAATAAAACCCTCCTCTGCTTTCAGAGGGACAATAAAACAGGAAACGGTTTCTGCTCTGTCTCCGTCTGTTCTCTAGCATTTTTTACTTTCTACAGAAAACGTTATTTGCTGCATCAGCTGATACATCCTTGCTATAATCTCTTACTCTCATAATGCACCACCATAAAGAATATATTTATACTGAAGATGTTATATTGAAGTTTTGGGTCAGCGGATCAATATTAATCATATTCATATTAATCAATCATCTTGATGCATGCTCAGTCATCCAGGTAAGTAAATCTCCAACAGTTGATTCTGTTCTTTTGGACATAGCGTTTTTAGTGGGAGAAACGTACATTTGCATAACAGTACATTTGCATAACAGTACATTTGCATAACGACTGAAACCAGCCCACTGAAGGAACAATGGGCTGGGAGGTCAGTTCCTTAATTTTATTTATGCAAATTCTCATGACCATTGATCAACAACCACTGATCTATTATTGTATGATCTACTGTACAATATAAAGCGCCTTGAGGCGACTGTTGTTGTGATTTGGTGCTATATAAATATAACTGAATTGAATTGAATTGATCAGAGACCACTGATCAATGGCCATGAGTACCATTCATAGAGAGTTGGGGATTGGCTGCAGTCACAGGTCTTTCCTCCCTACTGCTGTCAGACTCCACAACAAAGACTTCAACTGATCAAACACATACAGGGAGTGCAGAATTATTAGGCAAGTTGTATTTTGGAAGTAGTTTTTAGTTCGTTTTTAGTTTTAGCTATTTTAGGGGGATATCTGTGTGTGCAGGTGACTATTACTGTGCATAATTATTAGGCAACTTAACAAAAAACAAATATATACCCATTTCAATGATTTATTTTTACCAGTGAAACCAATATAACATCTCCACATTCACAAATATACATCTGACATTCAAAAACAAAACAAAAACAAATCAGCGACCAATATAGCCACCTTTCTTTGCAAGGACACTCAAAAGCCTGCCATCCATGGATTCTGTCAGTGTTTTGATCTGTTCACCATCAACATTGCGTGCAGCAGCAACCACAGCCTCCCAGACACTGTTCAGAGAGGTGTACTGTTTTCCCTCCTTGTCAATCTCACATTTGATGATGGACCACAGGTTCTCAATGGGGTTCAGATCAGGTGAACAAGGAGGCCATGTCATTAGTTTTTCTTCTTTTATACCCTTTCTTGCCAGCCACGCTGTGGAGTACTTGGACGCGTGTGATGGAGCATTGTCCTGCATGAAAATCATGTTTTCTTGAAGGATGCAGACTTCTTCCTGTACCACTGCTTGAAGAAGGTGTCTTCCAGAAACTGGCAGTAGGACTGGGAGTTGAGCTTGACTCCATCCTCAACCCGAAAAGGCCCCACAAGCTCATCTTTGATGATACCAGCCCAAACCAGTACTCCACCTCCACCTTGCTGGCGTCTGAGTGGGACTGGAGCTCTCTGCCCTTTACCAATCCAGCCACGGGGCCCATCCATCTGGCCCATCAAGACTCACTCTCATTTCATCAGTCCATAAAACCTTAGAAAAATCAGTCTTGAGATATTTCTTGGCCCAGTCTTGACGTTTCAGCTTGTGTGTCTTGTTCAGTGGTGGTCGTCTTTCAGCCTTTCTTACCTTGGCCATGTCTCTGAGTATTGCACACCTTGTGCTTTTGGGCACTCCAGTGATGTTGCAGCTCTGAAATATGGCCAAACTGGTGGCAAGTGGCATCTTGGCAGCTGCACGCTTGACTTTTCTCAGTTCATGGGCAGTTATTTTGCGCCTTGGTTTTTCCACACGCTTCTTGCGACCCTGTTGACTATTTTGAATGAAACGCTTGATTGTTCGATGATCACGCTTCAGAAGCTTTGCAATTTTAAGACTGCTGCATCCCTCTGCAAGATATCTCACTATTTTTGACTTTTCTGAGCCTGTCAAGTCCTTCTTTTGACCCATTTTGCCAAAGGAAAGGAAGTTGCCTAATAATTATGCACACCTGATATAGGGTGTTGATGTCATTAGACCACACCCCTTCTCATTACAGAGATGCACATCACCTAATATGCTTAATTGGTAGTAGGCTTTCGAGCCTATACAGCTTGGAGTAAGACAACATGCATGAAGAGGATGATGTGGACAAAATACTCATTTGCCTAATAATTCTGCACTCCCTGTACATTCAAACATTTTAAATAGTGATGCGCGAACCATGAACGAATCGTTCAATACTCGAGAATCACTTTACTGACTCATGAATCATGATTCACAAGCCCAACTGACTCACTGACTCATCCCTGTTGCTGTTAGCAGCAATATATCCAGCCTATAATTAAAATTGTGGAGAAAAACACAACATCCAGTATCTTAACAAAAACATTTCTGCTCTGAACTGGAAGAAAAAACCCTGAGTAGAAGCTCACATCAAGACAATAGCTCCTCGGTTCACAGTAGCAACACTCTGCTAACATGCTAACAGCACATTTGAGCTACTCACCCCCTCCCTTCCTGTGCTGAATCATAGGGTTAGCAAATCACTCAGGACTCGCTCACCCCCTCCCTCCTGTGCTGAATCATAGAGCGAACGAATCACTCACTCACTCACTCACTCACTCACTCACTAACCCCCTCCCTCTTGTGCTGAATCATAGAGCAAACGAATCACTCACTCACTCACTCACCCCTCCCTCCCTGAATCATAGAGCGAGCGAATCCTCAGGACTCACTAACCCCCTCCCTCCTGTGCTGAATCATAGAGCGAACGAATCACTCACTCACTCACTACTCCCCCCTCCCTCCTGTGCTGAAGCATAGAGCGAACGAATCACTCACTCACTCACCCCCTCCCTCCTGTGCTGAATCATAGAGCGAGCGAATCACTCAGGACTCACTAACCCCCTCCCTCCTGTGCTGAATCATAGAGCGAAGCGAATCACTCAGGACTCACTCACCCCCTCCCTCCTGTGCTGAATCATAGAGCGAGCGAATCACTCAGGACTCACTCACCCCCTCCCTCCTGTGCTGAATCATAGAGCGAACGCAATCACTCACTCACTCACTCACCCCCTCCCTCCTGGCTCACAGCTTCTTCTTTTTGGTTGGCAACCAATGTTAAGGCGCTTTACCGCCCCCTGGCTCACAGCTCAGTGGACATTTAGATGAGAAAACATATATTTGACACATTTAAGGAAAATACTAACAAAATAAAAATAAACAAAATAAATGTTCCCTTTAGAAATTTTTTTGCTCTTTTTTGCTCTATAAAATAGTTGTTTTCTTTTAGAATCACTCATCTTAGCAGTAGGATTTACATGAAAAGAGAAAAGAAATTAAGTTTGATTGAAAATGTAAATTTTTTGCATTCTCTGGTCAACTGACTCAGTGAATCAAATGACTCAAAAAACCCGATTCACTTTGGTGAGTGACTCATTAAAACTCGATTCAGTAAAAAGAATCAAATTTACCATCACTAATGTGCAATAGCAATAACACTAAGTGCAATACTCTTTTCTGGCATCGTTGTATTGTACTCAATTGTATATAGAATTTGTATTCTATTTTATTCGATTGTATATAGTATTTTATTTTATTCTATTCTATTGTCTACAGTATCTATTGATATCTTATTCCAGTGTTTTTCTGTTTTCTAATTTTCCATGCAACTTTGCACTGTCCACTGCTGTAACAAAACAAATTTCCCACGCGTGGGACTGATAAAGGTTATCTTATCTTAAATAGACTGCAGAGTCCTGGCCTAATTAGGTAGCTCTTCGGTTGACCCGATCCTTGGGGTGGACCAATTTTTGGCGCAGCGTGTTTTGGGGTTTAAAAGCAACAGAGACAGTTGAGACTTTTTTTTTTTTTTTTTTTTAGAAAAAATGCGTCTCAACTGTTCCGATACTCCTGACACATACGGGATCACTACAGTGTAACCCACATAAAATTAGGGTACCACTTTAAGGAGTGATAGATATGAGGAGAGATGGACAGCCTGCCCAACCAATCGAAATGCACAGGTCCCAGTATGCTTTGACCAATGGGAGAGCAGCCTGCCGCTGTATGTTCCACCCACCTGCTCTGTGTTCGCTGCTATGTGTGGAGGTAGTCGCGTGCTGGCAGGAGAAAAGAGAGACTGAAGCTTTCGAGCTGGAAAAAGTATTAAATATAAGTTGCAACCAACTGTGCTGCACATAAGTTCGCTGGTTATCAGCTACGTTTCATGTTAAAAGTAGCCACAGTGAGTAAACAGGCGAATGCTGCAGTTTTTTGGCGACTTTAGAAAGTACCGCGTGGAGCTAAACTGTTAGCCTTCATTAGCTCTAGTTGCTATCAACTGCCTGAAAGTAGTGATGGTGAGATGAAGCCTCGTGATGAGCTGAAGCTTTCCATCCAACTGGTCGACTCATGGTTCGAAGCATTGTGATGATTCATTTGCTCTACTGCGCCATCAAGTGGACGATTTAAGTGAAATAGGCTCTGTGATTATAATGATGTGATGTGTAAACCTCTAAACTGAATAAATAGATTGTTTTCGTGGTTATTTATCCCAAATATTGTCTCAGTATGTCTGATACAAAAGAGAAAGTGGAAACTATCAGGACAGAGTTTTGGTATGATTGTGTAACTGTTAGGCCTGCGTATTGTCACTGATTTCTAGAATCGATTCGATCCAGGATTCGATCAGGGGAAATTGTGCCTCAGTCAGAAATATTATAATTCAGATCATGGATCAGTACATTTCTATATTTTTATATCTATAAAAAGAAAGCTGACACTTGCGAGACTTTATCAAAGGTGTGAGCATCACAGCAGATGCCTTTGTGTCAAAGCAGCTAAGGATAAAACAGAAATACGATTTATAAAAATATTCTGCAGCAGATCAAAAACGAAAGAAAACCATTCATCAACATATGAACATTACCTGATGCTGCTGAATGAAGCAAAGCAAAGTTACAGAGGTTTAGAGACACAGCTAAGCGTTTTGCAATTTTGCATAATTTTAAAAAGTTTAAATTTGTTTGGTAGCCTATTGAACAGCAGAAATTAGGTTTTCTTTTCGGTAGTAAGTAAAAGGAAAAAACAGAGGCTGACAGCGCTGTAAACAACGGTAGACTTGTGCATAACAAGCAAGGGAATAATGCAGAAAACAGATTTTTAGACGGGAAACTGTTCTTCAAGTACACAGAGAGAGAGAGCTGTGCATGAAGTGTGATTTTTATCGTGGTGGAAGCAAAACAGCAAAAGTCAGAGGGAATTCATGACGATGTTTATGTGAAGCGTAGTTTGGATCTTCTTTTGCTGCCGGTTCGGTCAATATTGTTTGGAGAAAATAAAACCTGCAGCGTCAGAATCAGCGCAAAAGACGTAAAGCGAAGCGCGGACCCGCCGACACATGAGAATCAGTGAGCTGTCCTTTCAGCCCGACCGTGTCCGTGTCGTCGGGTGAGAAAGGCGACATCTCACTGATTCTGATCCGTCAGCGGTTCCGCGCTTTGTGTTTGCGTCTTTGTGCAGAATCCGTGTACCTGCTGTCACTTACTGTTTTAGCTGTTTGCTGGTTGTTGAAATTTTTGTGAGGTTTAACCTGAGATTCTGGCATTTCGGGCAAAATAAAGTTATATTAAAAATCGATTCAGGATTTTAATTAAACAATATCACGTTTTCCAAGCGAGAATCGATTTTTAATCGATAATCAAAACCCGCCCCTAGAACTGTGTAAACATGCTTATGTACATCTGGATAATGACACAAACTGTGTGGCGCTTCACTTTTTAATAAACTAAAAGACATAAATCAGGTTATAGGATCTGTAGTGTTGTTTATTTATATTATGGTACTTATCATTTGTGACATTTATTACTGTGTGCATACTTTATTAGAAGAGAAAACAAATCTCTTCCTTGCAGGCTCCATCGAAGAAGAAATGCTCAAGTAACTATGTAGCACGTAAACAATCCAATTCCGCAACACAATGTGATGGGGGAATCAGCTGTGTTTTGCTGCCCATTTTATTTCGAATCTGGCATGAACCAGTGAACCAGTTCCCGAATCAGTCACGTGGTACGGACTGCCCGCGAAGCCTCGAACGTCACTGCATACGTAATCAAAGCAAGCCTTGATACGCGCTTCACAGACACGCCCCGAGATTACCCGAAGCGCGATTCGAAGCTTCGACACACAGGACACATCACTACCTGAAAGTTCATCTCAATCTGCTTCCAGAAGTAAGGTAACACTTGAAGCGCAACTTATGTTTATTTTCCTTCATGTCGTATTACTGTTATGAAAGAGAAAAAACAACATGTCCTGTTACGTTATTTAGAGCCCCGCATTTTCCGACCGAGAGACACCATACCATTGTCTTCGGCCGTGATGCACTGAGATCGGTGAGCGCATGTTGTATGTCTCAGTTAGTTCACGTCTGTTTCACATTTTATCGTTGAGAAACTGAATTTATCTGAATTGTTTGATTAATAGTTGTCACATATGCACTGACTTTACTTGGTGTAATGCATAGTTTGTGTAAGAGAGATGTTTTATTTTTGCAAATTTGAGTATTTTAATTGCAAATTGATGTCGAACATGATGTCAACAAAATTCTAAGTTGTGAATTATAGCTAGAACAGCATAATTAATATTTGAATTGCTCTTCTGACCCTGTCTGTTGACAGGTCAGGTTTTTTTTGTATGCTGAATTGTTCCTGAGGTGGATTCCTCCGGTGAAATAGATGGCGAGCCTTCCCACCTGGACTTAGAGAGACTGAGATTTGCTTCTTTTTCCACTTGATCATCTGCCGCACCTTGCGGTGTGGTAGGACTGTATCACTCACACTTTCACACACAGCTGGTTATACAGAAGACCACTGACTGACATTCTCTCACCCTGGGAATTTTTTGGACTTTACCCCTTGGACATTTTTTATTTGGGACTTTGAATAATGAGCTGTTGTGTAGAACATTCTCCACATGTGAAAAGAGTGTGAGGTTTTCATTTGAATGTACATTAGATTTGTGTAATCTGTTTCTATAAGAGTTAAGGAGTCAGATTACTAGGGTGCACCCGAACATTGAAACCCGAACATTGAAACCCGAGCATTGAAACCCGAACATTGAAAAACAAAAGTAACACTTGGCCAAGTCATTGGTTTAGTAGTTTATGTGTTTTACTTTTCTTTCATTATTGTAAGTTTCCTTTCTACAATTGTAAAGTGCCTTTAACCTGTGCTTGTCAACCTTATGGTTTATTTTACTAAAGTTGGCTGGTTCTTTTGCGTTACATTCTTGTCCCTGTGTCTCATTTAAACACACCCCTGTGCTCCTATAGTCGTACCTATTGGCCCATTTATATATTCTTTTCAACAATTCCCCTTACTGTGTTACAACAGGTTTTCGCTTAGGCAGCGGTTGTCCTTCTCTCCTGAATTGGCTGGAGCTTTCTTTTGGCGCCTCCCCAGCTTTGACAAAAGTCCAGCTGGGATAACCACATTTACTCAGGGCCTTCTTGATGTGATGTTCTTCTGCTTCCCTGGCCGCTGTGTCTGTGGGGATGGTGTTCGCTCTGTCTTGTAGCATCCTGATGACACCCAGTTTGGGTGGAGAAAACAAGAAAAGAAAAGAAGATCAGACACCAGCGAGAGAGGATAAGAAGAACAGACGCAACAACGTTGTCATCCCCTATGTAGCCGGTGTATCAGAGAAACTCAGGAGAGTTTTCTCCAAGCACGACATCCCAGTGTACTTCAGACCCAGCAACACACTCAGACATAAACTGGTTCACCCGAAAGACAAAACTCCTAAACACAGACTGAACAATGTGGTGTATGCTGTACAGTGCAGCGAGGAATGCCCAGACCTCTACATAGGAGAGACCAAACAGCCACTTCACAAGCGCATGGCACAACATAGAAGAGCCACCTCCACGGGACAAGACTCAGCAGTTCATCTGCATCTTAAGGATAAAGGTCACTCTTTCGAGGATGCCAATGTTCACATATTGGACAGAGAGGACAGATGGTTTGAAAGAGGAGTGAAAGAGGCCATCTATGTCCACTGTGAGCGACCATCTTTGAACAGAGGCGGTGGTTTACGACACCAACTGTCTGCCATCTATAATCCAGTTTTGAGTTCCCTCCCCAGACGCCTTAACGCCCACTCACATCCTGGGCCATCTGACCTCAGGAATTCACATGACAAGGTGGGGCCAGGTTTCACAATGGGCTCACCCGAAACCCTGGCTGATTAGGTCCCACACCCGCTTTCACACCTGGCTCATGTGATTAGAGGATCACCAGGGGGTCCTTTGTCCCTCTTTGGGGGGATACTCCCACTGGGTTTAAATCTGGGACTCTCGGCCATTTGACCTTAGAACTGAAGAAGCTTCTCGGATGAGAGGTGAAACGTCTTCAAGCAACTCAAAGAAGTCCAGACGCTTTTCTTTGCAAACTCCTTTGACTACGATGACCTGGATGACTGAGAACCTTCACAGACACATGGTTTCAGTTAGAGACAGCTTTTAATCATCAGGATGTTAATAACTGATTAACAGGTCCTGTGTGTTACCCATGGCTCTGTGATGTTAGAAATTCACTGTGAGGACAGTGGAGATGAAGTATGGACAGAACAACAAACACCAGGTAGTCCATCAGAGTAAACTCAAAATGCATGAGGGATATTGCAGTGGGCGGAGCTCCAGATATAAGTGGAGGTTTTTCTGCAGGGAGAATGTCACTGGTTCAAACGAATATGTGCATGAAATAAGATTTGAAATCAGACTGAAGCCCCTCACCTGTGACAGTGATCCAGTTGGATGGAGACTCTCCATGACCGCTGATGTCACACTTGTAGAGGCCTTCATCAGACCTGGAAACATGCTGGATGGTCATGTGACCTGTAGGCTGCTTCCTGATGAGGGAGCCATCTTTATAGAAAGCAGCTGGGAGGTTGGAGGGAGTGGTCTTTGTTTTACAGAGCAGAGTGACGTCATCTCCCTCCATCACAGGGAGGACAGGACTCTGCAGGATCACTGATCCACCTCAACACAGAGACAAACTACAGCATTTCATCCATTTACACACAGCTTCATCAACACTAACTCCACACACTCAGCTTACCAGTGACTGTCAGGTTAACCATGTTACTGATGATACTCTGATTGGACTCACACCAGTAAACTCCACTTTCAAGTGGGTCGATGTAGCTGATGTTGCAGGAAGAACCAGCTGGTTTCCCCCACCCATCTCCACACTGAGTGTTCTGTTGTCTGCTTGTGTTTCTCCTCAGAGACAATCCAGCAGAGCTTTTGTTGTTCTCACAGCTCAGAGACACAAACTCCTCTTTAAGCAATTGAATTCTACTGGGACTCAGTCAGATGAGCTGTAAGAGAGGAGGGATTTAACTAATTAATTTTCCACAAAACAAAATAGTGGTTCCCATGAAAGTCTGCAGTCACTTGTATTGTCAGCAAAAGTTCCAAATTAGTCCCTGTTGTTAGTGCTTTAATGTCCAGAGAAATTGCCTTCAGCTCCTTATACCAAACAGCTACCACCATGCAAAAATCATTACATCAGAAATTAAACTAGCTACTTTATATTTAGCTAGACTACTAGCATCTGAAGAAGTTCGGCTCTTGGATTGCTAGGAGTGACTGCTCATAACCGGAGGGGAAAGCTGTTTAAAAGTGTGACTGTGAGCGCTCTGAGGAAAACTATTGTAACTTACTGTGTCATGCAAACTGTGTGGGAGAGTGATTGCAAGTGTTCTGAGTGGAGTAATTGCAAGTATCAGAGGGATAATGTGAGACATAGACTAAGAAACAGGAACAGTAAGTAAAGCTCAAGCAACAAAGAGACAGACTGATATACGAACAGGAACTGAGTGAGAGGGGGAATGGAAGGGTGTGATTAGAGTGTGACAAGGAAGGATTAAATGTCCTGCAAGGGTACCAATGGTTAAATAGCTGTGTCCGAATTCAGGGGAAGGATGCTTCAAATGCCGTATTTGGAGGCAATGATGTCACAGCAACGCGGCGAAAGCTTTCCGAATTCAAAGAGTACTCCGAATGTGGCGACAAATGTGTCCTACTTTTCCCCGAATTTTAAGGATGGGTCCGAACATCTGCATAGACATGATTTTTTTTTTTAAATTAAAATAACCGTAAACTAGCTTGTGTGGTGGGTTCCGCGGTTTTTCATGTATTGCTGCTTACATAGAGCCAGTTTTGATTTTTGCGAATTCTTGTTTTGGTGGTATGATGTAGGAAACAAAGACCAAACGGCTGAATTTACTAAAAACGAGGAGAAAACGATCACCTCTTCACTGGGGTGCAGAATTCACCACTGTGGCGGGGAGGTACAAGAATAAATCAATTTACACATCATATTCATGTGAGTACGGTTTTATTAACCCTCATGCTGTACAGCAGCGGTCCCCATCCTTTTTTGCGCCACAGACTGGTTTATGTCAGACACGAACCGGCCTTTAAGGAGTTGCGGAAAAATACAACAAAATAAAATGATCCGACCAAGACAAGAACTGTGGTATTTTGTAAATATAATAATAAATGCGAATTCACTGTGTAATTGTGTAACTTTATTAGCAGCGTCCTCCTGAAATGCGCCAACATTGAGAGTAACATCCTCCTCCCTGCCCCTTAACGCTCTCTGGTCGCTATGGTAACACGTAAATATTTATTTCAAAATAAGACACACAACTACAATACGGGCAAAGACCCAGAGAAACTGAGTTAACGATAAAACCCCTGAAAACCATAAATTTCACACCCGAGCCTCAACTCTCACAGCCCGGTACCAAACGACTCACGGACCGCTGCTGTACAGAACCTGTGATGTCCGGACGGTGTTCCTCTGGTGTTCTGCTCTAAAAACTTTTGGATTTCAGGATTAACATAGTTGCCATGGTTTCCTCTCTTCTCTTATTTGTTATGTGTGATCAGGGCAATTCTGGAGAAGATGGGCCTACAGGAGAAAGTCACCCCCTTGCAGGCCAGAAGAAATGAGATAACTTAAAAAAATACAAAGTATGTATGTTTTATCAAGAAGATACTTCTTAAGAACACAAGTTAATAAATGTGCAATTACTAAGAGTTGTTGTGTTGTTTTTATTTGCCTGCTGGCATTTTTGACTTCCTCTGCCTTTAGGATTGCAAGTATCCAGGGTCAGGAGAGGGAGTCAGTGAGAAGCCCACTGCTGCTACTTGGCCCTGGTTTGCCCTCATGGATGAGGTGATAGGACAGATGCCTTCCATTAGGCCTGCTGTCCTAATTTCCTCTCTCCCTGAGGACACTCCAGGGCCAAGCGCAGCAATGGGTGACCAAAACGAAAGCGATGAGGAAGCGGAAGCTTAACGCTAACTTTGAACAATTTTACATGGTGTCATGGTCCTGATTCTGACGACTCAGTGTTTTGGGTTTCTTTATATTATTCTATGTTCTTGTTTATTCTGTTATGTCTTTTGTTTAGGTTTGCTATGTGTTTGGGTTTTGTTTTATGCCTGCCTGTGTTCCCTCTGTCTGCTCGTAAGTCTGTTAAGTTCAGTGTCTTGTCAGGTCCTCTGTGTCTGTTAGTTTCCTGTTTTATTCTGAAGGTCCTTGTCTCGTGTGGGTGTGTTCAGTTTACGTTTCCCCTGTCTCGTCAGCTGTGATTTCTCCCAGGTGTGTTCCCCTCCTGTCTTCCATCCCTTGATTACTGATGTGTGTATTTAAGCCCTGTGTGTTCTCCTGCCTGTAGC
>JAQSNX010008311.1:0-13932 GCA_029532605.1 Oreochromis grahami
GTAATTGTCTTGTCATGTTCTAAAACAAACTTTCTGTATGAAATGATCAGATAGACTTTAATGGAATCTGTGGGATTTTTTTTTTTTTTTTCTGTAAACAACAGAAAATTAATTTAAAGGAATGTAGATATTTAAACCTGAGATCTAAGATAAACCTAACAGGTAGTTTTGCTGAAATGGATGTTAGAAAGCTAAAAAACAAAACTTAAGATGTTTAATACACATTTTTCTTTACATCCAGTCAATCAACTCTGATAATTAAAATGAAACTGATTTACAAGTTCACTCAGCTACCTTAAGGAGCTCAGTTAATTAATAAACTTAAATCAACTTAGCTAACAGATTATGTTAGTTAAGCTAAAATAGATTCCTAAGTTAAAAGAACTACTAAAGTATTTGAATTAACTAAAAAACCCAAGTCAACTGAACTAGGACAAGAGTTTAAACAATAGATTATTTTAATTTAGCTGAAAGGGTTTTCCCAAGTAAAAATGACAATTAAAGGAGTTGAACTGACTAACAAATCTCAGTCAACTAAACTAAGATGAAAGTTTAGACAACATGTGATTTTTCATTAAGATAACAATTGGTTGTGTTATAAGAACAAACTCTATTTCTTGACTTAACTTAAAATTTTAAGGCAGCCCTGTACCTGATATTTTTAAGTTGAAACAAGTTATATTTTACAGTGTGGTGACTCTAAAATGGCATTGGATGTGAGATAGGTAAAGTGTTTAGGTCCGACTGATAGGAACTTAAAAAGGACACCTTCTTTTTAAGCTCCTGAGAGTGTTTAGAATAAAAACCATGTGACTGTATGGTTAAAATGTGTCTTGTAGTCTAGAGTAAGATTAGCGCTAAAAGAAATGTGAGTACACTGCATTAGTATCCAAATGTAGATACAACCAGAGAATCTGAACAAAAATGTGTAACATCAGCTAGTTAGTTGTGAAGTAGAGATTTTTAACCTGAAGTATAATCTTAAATATCTAAATCTCTCAAATTTACCAAAGTGCAAGTGAGATTAAGGCTAAGCAGTGACTGAAGATTAATCAAAGTCTACAAATAACATAAAAAAATGAATGGGAGCGTACATAACATGAACTTCAATCCCCGGGCAGCAGGCGTCGGCAATCTTCAGCATCAAAAGATCCACTTGAGCTCTTCCTACCAAACAACAGAAGACAAAATGCAAGATAAATTAGAACATATACAGTCTTTCCAACCTCTTAATGTATTCTTTGTGGTCATTCTGCAGATGTCAGACATATGACCCACAGCCTGGAATCATCTAGGGTTTAGTGTGGATGGCTTTGCAAAATCCTCATTGCATTGCAATTGATATTTTTTCAATGAGAGTGATTATACAAACTATTAAATTTATCTGTGCCAGAGATAGCCATAGTCCACCACTGAACCACAAACCTTCCAATTAGTAGATGAACAGCTTTACCTGCTGAGCTAAAGCCACCCCCTGCAGCAACAGCAGATTTACTGAATGTCTAAAAACCCAGCAGCCTGCAACTCATCATAACATTTTAATAAATGTTTTGAAATGTTAACAGTTTATAAAGCCGCTATGATTTGTTAGAAGTGTTCACATTAAACATCAGAGACAAGACTTTCTTAGTGTTTCCTAAATTTCTGGGTGGTTTGTTCTTCTCTGTGATTAGAAAGCTCATTAAGACTGTTGTACCACAATTAAAGTCATTAAGGACAATTTTCTTAGCACAGGTTCCTCCGTGTTGTACACTGAGCTCGCTCACTGCCCCGAGAGTTTGCTTACACCCACATATATTCGTTTACGTTATGTAACTAATTACAGTAATCATGCTGTATTTATTGATTTAATGTTTAATGTTTTGTTGAAATACTTAATGATTTAACTTTATGAATGAAACTGCCAACTGTATTTTTTCATGCTGAATAAAAGAGCCATCACACGGTGAGCTTTTTCTGAGGAAACAGAATTTTCTTTAAAGATGTAAATGCAAGACTGATGCAACCTTGTAAAATCTTTCTGAAAAATACAAACAAACTGTGCTTCCTTTCTGCCATGGTGGGGTCTGGGGATGCCTTGCTGTGTTCAGCAGGCACACACTCACATCCATCAATAAATGAATGTGCTGTTTAATATTGAACAAGGCAGATGCTTCTTTTTGGATTCAGATGTACAGTGCAAAACCTAACCATCTACAGAATTAGTCCCTTCTCCCCAAAGAGTTTATCTGTTGCTTTAATTCCACTTAGCGTTTAAACGCTGCAGGCTTTATTGCTTTAGCGGTTTCCTTTAGCATTAGGTTAGTGGCTAATGTGCTTGTTAATGGTTAATGCCAGCGGATTAGGTTCTGTTAGCCTACAGTGATTACTGGGTATAGTATGTGAAATGTTGTTGGTTATGGTGGTTTGGATTCCACGAAATTGCACTATACAAGCAATTTATCTCATTTAAACACTGGTTTCCCAACACGAGGGGCAAATACTGTACATATATTTAGTTAGTGTTATTCACAACAAGAGGGTTTCACAACTTTGCCCATAAAAGAAAATCTTTCCATCCATTCTTTCTCTTCCGCTTACCTTTTTGAGGGTCATGGGGGGAGGTGGGGCTACCTTAGCTACCATAGGGAAAGGGCCGCGGTACACAGGCATCCAGTCTGAAGCAGGCCTAAGAGAGAGACAGACAACCAGTCGCACTCACATTCACAACAGGAAAATATGTCGTTTGTCACAGTCATCAGCACCACCACACAGCTTAAACGTCTCCTGCTTTACTTGGATTGCTTTCTTGAAGTCCCGTTCATGTTACCTACAAGGAAACACTTTCTATCTCACAATGGACCTCAAGCTTGCAGAGACAGCAAACATCAACTCTATCCCTCAAAGCTTAGCTTGAGTTTGAAAAGTCACAATTTTGATACAACAGAAGTCCAAATGCAAATGAACAAGTGGGTGAGCAGAGGTGCACAAGGAGATGACCTAGAAGATGATAGCATTTGGCATGTGGGTTTTCACAGCCACAACTTGAGCAGTTTTATCTGTTCGTATTATGATGTAAGGCAGCACTGGAAGCTACACAAAAGACATTCCTCAAAGTTTCTTAAACAGTTTGCTTAAAGGTAATAGAAATCCAGAGACATTTTCTCACAAGGCCAAGAGGCCGGCACGAGAGATGGACCCAAATGTAGATACCAAACAGACACAGAGATCATATTCACAGGTGTATTTACTTTCAGGCTGAACACAGTGAGAAGTGAGCGCTTACGTGCAGGAGAGGCAGTTTCAGGCTCAGGGAAGCTAGCCAAGTGAGTGGCCAACTGGTGAGAAATGGTGAGTGTTTTTCCAACCTAAGGTTGTATAGGTAGAACAGGTGGTGGGCAGCAGGACAGGCAGGCGAGCCAATGGGGATCCAAATTTCTGGGTCGAGGCGGCAAGGCGAGACAGTGGTGAAAAATTTGCAAACTGCTGGTGAGTGAACGATGACAGAAAAGCTGGAGGCACAAGGAGATGAGATAATTTGAAAAATGAGAAAATCACAAGGAGTGTGAGGCCTGGTTACCACCATCGGCAGCTGATGGACTGGCGAAGGAGAGATGACCACGCCGGGTTTAAATCCAACCTTTTGATCACTACCGGTGAAAGACAGGTAAGTGGAAGTGGCCAGGGAGAAGCCCAAAAGACAGCCACTCACTCAGACCATGACACATTTTCAGTGTACAGAATACAGATTCACTACATACATTTTTTTAAGGGGCTCTGTAATGTTCTTTCCCAGTTTTCCTCATTTTCCCTCTGTATACTTCCACAAGCTTATTTTTGTGCTCCTTTTCCTTTTGGGATCTTTTCTTCCCAAAGCAAAATCACATTGTTTGGTATTGCATGAATCTTACATTTTCCCCACAGAGACCATCAGCCATCTAACGGATCTAAATGAGCAAGAAATTACGCTTTCTCCAGTGTAAAAAAACAACCAAACAAACAAAAATGTATGACACCAGATTTCTACCTGAGGTGCATTACAAAGCCCTGGCTTTACTTTGGTCATAAGAGAAGCCGAGCCATGGACAACTTACCAGACGTTCCATGAAGCGCACTATTGTCAAGACGTTAGTTTGACTAATTTGATTAACTTATTTTGGGAAAGATTATTTAGAGGCTTTAACGGTAAAGTACATAATAGGTAAAACATCCTTTAGGTTTTAAAAGTTGAAGCAGGAAATATGTGGCTTTTTTTTAGCAATTGTAAATCTGTAAGAAACATTAAACTGTTATGAAAACATTTGTCTGTCAAGTAATACTTAATACTACTCAAACAATCTTAATAATGTTGGAAATAAGCAGCACTATATTACAGAGACGGATATCTCCAAGAATGTGAAAACAAACAGGTAAATGTGAAGCGCGAAGACAGAATGAAAGCAATATTTCTTCTACATCAATGCTGAGTGTGCGCTTGAGTCCCCTGGGATGCTCCCAAGAGCAGTGGTTGATTCGATAATGGGATCCTCGTGTTGCAGGTACTCTGTACGTACTGCTCCACAAGCAAGAGAAACAAGTAGAAATGAAGAGAGGATGCGTCTTCTTTTGGAAATTCATCATTCTGATGCAAATCCAAACATAATCGTGAGACCAAGTTATAGGCTCAGCCTGCCTCTTACCCACACCTGAATAATGCAATAACATTTCAGCATGACGCATTGTACTGCACACACACATAAATGATAACTCTGCCCAGGACTCACTGCAGTTTTATCCATTTTTTTCTCCACACCTTATTTCTTCTCTGCTACATGCACACACAGAAATGACATCAGCACTGAAATCCCATTGTTTTTAATCCGTCATACTCACTCATAAATATACAAAGACCTCCCTAGAGTTTGAAAAGTGTTAAATTACTGGTCAAGGTAAGAGCTGAATGTTCATTATTCATGAGGAAGATCCTCCATTAACACACAAACAGGTAAGCACAGGTGATTTATAACAAGAAGCCCGTTAATAAATGATGCAAGATTTTATTACCTATTCATTCATCACTATTCTGCTACTGTGGATACTCAGCAGTTACCCCTCCCATTGGTAGCACAGACAACAATCAACAATCAGCAGATATACTACCCTCACATGCAATGCCACCTACTCTCTCAGAGTAGGACGCTTCACCAAATAACAATCAGGTACTTTTTTTCTGGCCTCACTCTAGCATCAGAGATAATAATACATTCCTCTAACTCCTCGCTAACACTAATTCAAAGAATTTACAACCCGCATTCAAAAAATATTGAGACCCTGTATAGGATGTAAATAATAAAACAATGCTGTGATGTGCAAATCTCATGAAGGCACATCCAAAGTTTAAACTCTAAACAATGGCAGCAAAACATCTCGAAAAAGTTGGGACAGGGCCATGTTCACCTCTGTGGAGCATTGCCTCTTCTTTTAACAACAGCCTGTAATGTCTAGAAACTGAGGAGAGCAGCTGCTGGACTATTGGGGGAGAGCATTGTTGTCTCATTCCTGTCTGATATAGGACTCCAGCTGTCCTTTGTTGTCTTTGTTGTATTCTTGTTTCATTACCAAATGTTTTCAATTGGTCAAAGGTCGTGAGCACAGGCAGGTCTTCTACTATGAATCCATGCCCTTTAACAGATCCTATTTAATAGGTATTTTCTTTCTGAAATATTCAAGGCCTTTAACGTAAAAGGCATCATGTGGATTGGAGCATATCTAAAAACTATGTATACTTTTTCATTGGTGTTGTCATTCCAAATTCTCAATGTACCCATTCCACAGGGACTAATGTAAACCAGTGCAGTGGTGGAAGTGTTCCTGAGCCCATGCACTGACTTCTATGACAAAATCATATCTGTTTTTAATGCAGTTCCACCCGAGGGCTCAGAATGATCAGCTAATATTAATTATTGGCCTTGACCCTTGTGCAGATTACTCCAAATTCTGCGAACTGTGTAGTAATAATAATGATGATGATAATAATAATAATATATACTCTAGATGATGAGATATCCAATTTTTCTTCATGTTGAGGGATATCATTCTGAACTTTTTCCACAACTTGGAGATCCAGTGTTTTTATGGACACTGACTTTCTCACAATAAAGATGAGCCCCATCTTTATTCTGAGAAAGTCAGTGTCCCTAAAATGGTCTTTTTATACCTGTTGCAAATTAACCTACCTAGTAATCAGATTATATGAATTAGTAAAATGTGTCAGTTTAAACATTTGATAAATCTTCTATGTTCTGTTGAGAAAAAGATGGTTTTCGAGGTTATAATTTGTAAATACAACTCTTAAACTCACCTAACTCTTGTTACCTGCATCAACTGTTCATGTTGGTTTGTAACTTTATACTCAAATTTGAACTGCATTAGAGGTGTGCCAAGAATTTATTTTAAAAGTGCATTAGAGAAATAGTACAATTTGCCAGTTTGTTTAAATAGTTTCCTCTGGACAGATGAATCTAACATAGAATTGTTCAGTAACAGTAGATGTGTAGACTGAAGACAGCTTCTCAGAAGAAGAAAATGATCATTATTTTGTTTGAGACTACATGCGGGACTACATTTTGCTGAATGATTTCCTGGCCATCAGACAGGTCAGTCAGACCAAGTGAGCCCCCCCGTTCATTGTAACCTAAACCATATTAACCCTAGAACACTATCACTGGGTGATTTACACCCGAGCAAACACATTTACATGATTTCTCTCTCCTGCAGCTGTTTGCGTGTCGAGGAGCCTGTGCCTTCACCAGGGAAGTTTCAAATGTCCCAGGAATGGGTGGACCGAAGACCAGCTTTCCAGAGTCATTATTTTGTTTTAGGAGGTTTATTTTCTTCCATTTTGTTAGACATGGCACAGTTGAAAGTAAAAGAAGACCACTCTAATTTGTCATGTGTTGTCATATTTTGATATATTTGATTACTTTTTATTGGTTATATTATATCAGGTAAAAATCACCCGGCATTAGTGATTGTGTTACTATTTATAGCGATAGTGTTCTAGGGTTAAACACAGGACTGCTACAGTATGTTGTGTCTAGTTTATATTTCTATTAGCATTCTGCAGATACTAATAATGCTGTGCAACACAGCTAACATTTAAATATTTGGTGATATAGTTTCTTATATCATATTCTTATTGTGCATTTTTAATTAACTGCAGAGGTACACTATTTCCCCCACAGGAAAACCTGCCTTGACTTTGAATTACAAAAGCCCTTCAGCTGCAGAGTCACAAACCTACCTCTGTGGTCAATACTGATATATGACTTTATTAAATGAGGTTAGAGCTTGACTGGCCTTTAGCCTTTGAATAAGTGCAGCGGGCTCATTGTACTCATAGCTGTGAGGATTGTTCCTTTTATTATAAGGTTATCACTGCTGAGCATCACATCCTGCTCTTCTAATATTTTAAATCTGACGGTTGCACTCAGGAGGAAGGAGAGTTAGAAAAAGACGATTATTTTGACTTGACCCAAAGAAACCGGTATATTTATTTACAAACCGGATTCCAAAAAAGTTGGGACACTAAACAAATTGTGAATAAAAACTGAATGCAATGATGTGGAGATGGCAAATGTCAATATTTTATTCAGAATAGAACATAAATCACGGAACAAAAGTTGAAACTGAGAAAATTTATCATCTGAAGGGAAAAATATGGTGATTCAAAATGTCATGGTGTCAACAAATCCCAAAAAAGTTGGGACAAGGCCATTTTCACCACTGTGTGGCATCTCCCCTTCTTCTTACAACACTCAACAGACGTCTGGGGACCGAGGAGACCAGTTTCTCAAGTTTAGCAATAGGAATGCTCTCCGATTCGTGTCTAATACAGGCCTCTAACTGTTCAATCGTCTTGGGCCTTCTTTGTCGCACCTTCCTCTTTATGATGCGCCAAATGTTCTCTATAGGGGAAAGATCTGGACTGCAGACTGGCCATTTCAGTACCCGGATCCTTCTCCTACGCAGCCATGATGTTATGATTGATGCATGTGGTCTGGCATTATCTTGTTGAAAAATGCAGGGTCAACCCCATACCATCAGAGATGCAGGCTTCTGAACTGAGCGTTGATAACAACTTGGGTTGTCCTTGTCCTCTTTGGTCCGGATGACATGGCGTCCCACATTTCCAAAAAGAACTTCGAATCGTGACTCGTCTGACCACAGAACAGTCTTCCATTTTGCCACACTCCATTTTACATGATCCCTGGCCCAGTGAAAACGCCTGAGCTTGTGGATCTTGCTTAGAAATGGCTTCTTCTTTGCACTGTAGAGTTTCAGCTGGCAATGGCGGATGGCACGGTGGATTGTGTTCACTGACAATGGTTTCTGGAAGTATTCCTGAGCCCATTCTGTGATTTCCTTTACAGTAGCATTCCTGTTTGTGGTGCAGTGTCGTTTAAGGGCCCGGAGATCACGGGCGTCCAGTATGGGTTTACGCCCTTGACCCTTACGCACAGAGATTGTTCCAGATTCTCTGAATCTTCGGATGATGTTATGCACAGTTGATGATGATAACTGCAAAGTCTTTGCAATTTTTCGCTGGGTAACACCTTTCTGATATTGCTCCACTATCTTTCTGCGCAACATTGTGGGAATTGGTGATCCTCTACCCATCTTGGCTTCTGAGAGACACTGCCACTCTGAGAAGCTCTTTTTATACCCAATCATGTTGCCAATTAACCTAACCTTCCAATTAACCTTCCAGCTCTTCGTTATGCTCAAATTTACTTTTTCCAGCCTCTTATTGCTACTTGTCCCAACTTTTTTGGGATTTGTTGACACCGTGAAATTTTGAATCAACATATTTTTCCTTTAAAATGATACATTTTCTCGGAATAAACTTTTGATCTGTCACCTACGTTCTGTTCTGAATGGAATATTCACATTTGCCATCTCCACATCATTGCATTCAGTTTTTATTCACAATTTGTTTAGTGTCCCAACTTTTTTGGAATCCGGTTTGTATGCTATAAGGAGAGAAAAAAAGCAGCAACCAGGCCATATGTTTTAAGACATCTAATATTAATGCAGACTGCTGTGAAACAGCTAATGCAAGAAGCAAAAGTATATGTTGTTTCATATGAGGTGGTTTATAGCTGCACAAAAATGGTGAGTTGGAATCTAATTTTAAAAAAGATTATTTTTGTATTTATTATATATGGACAATCTGAAAAATAAATAAATAAGACCATTTGAAAATTCCTTTTTAACTTAGATATGAACTTGTTGCACTTTGTTGTCCTTTTGTTGTTTGTATCATATGTAGATTCAGTAATAGAGCATGATTAATAATAATTAATGCTTTCAGAAACTGAACTGTACAAAGAGGAATGCTGGCATTGTTTATATGTAAATCTGTGGAGTTCCAAAAGACTGCAAACAAACAAATTCATACACTTTCATTTAAGTAATGTATGAAAATACACACCATATTGCAATACAATGGTTGCTCTCTTCTGTTTAATGCATTTTTATGTATTTGGCTAGAGATTGGCCACATACCTAATAAGTCAAAGGTAAGAAGAGAAGTCACAGCCATTTGCTTGTGAAGTAGGGACATTTAAATTGGTGACTGCACCTTCAGACTCAAAATACAAAAGATCATACCTTGTTTAATCGTCATAGCAGTGATCCCCTAGAGCAAAGAAATGGAATAAATGAAGGAAAACGCAACCAGCATATTAATAAAATGTCATCCTCTTCGTCCTCACCTTAGGCCTTACCTCCCGAAGTGAAGTCACGGCTCTAATAAATGAAAATGTACATAAACATGTTTATTTAGTCCTGATGTTGTTGCAATTACTTATTATCAGAAGATTAAACATGTAACCCTCCCATATCCGGATAGCTTGCAAGAGCCAGCTAAAAACAACAACAGCTGGTCAACATTTTGCCAGCTAATGTTGGCCTAACTGTCCTAAAAATCACACTTTCCCTGTGATAAACAGTTTGATTACATTCTCACATTGGATGAGAGTTTATTAACAGCAGCTAACAGAGGCTAACAGTGGCAAAAACAGCAGTAGTTCAGCACATCCTCATCAACTCACCACAGTGTGGCTGTTATTGTTCAAATGCGATCTTCTATGTGACAAGAATTTAATATGATGATTTAATAATTCAAAGTTTCCATAGCTTTCCATAGATAGGCCGAGACAGTTGCAGAAACTCGCCAGCGGGCCGCAGCTGTTAGAGTGAATTGTTAAATGTTTGTCATTTTTATTCTTACCATTTGTACTTTAACTGTGTGTTGAAAGGAATTCTTTTGTTCTCCCCTCCCCAGATTCTCGAGGTTCTGGGTGAGGCGCTATAGTGTTTTATTGCAGATACATCCTATCTGGAAGATCTGCTTCTTTTGATGTGGTAAAACCTCCTGCCCTTTGTATGGCTTCACTGTGTTATCTAGGGTGAACCATAGATTGGGTGTGGGGAGGTTACCCTCTTTATGACCTAGGATGTTGTTCCTGCTTTATGACCCTTTTGGTCAGCAGCACACACACACACACACACACACACGCACACACACACACACACACACACACACACACACACACTTACAAAACCACAGGCAGGGTATTCCTTGTTCACATGTATGTATGCCGTTATATGTTAATGACCCTATGCATATTCAAGTAATCTCAATAAAAGGAGTGCTATGGGGAACCTGGCTGAGAGTCTCTGACGGAGGTCAAGTGGGTGGAACGACACTTGGCTCCAGGCAGGCCTCCCTCATGCATGAGTAACACAAAGAACTTTGCCTACTTCGTGTCTTGCTTGCTGTGTAATTACATTGCCTTCAACGTTCCAGCGAATAGGTTTAAGCTACAAACCTATCATTAATTGGTCCTTCGAGCCGGATCCCTGGAGTCGGCATTCACCGAGGAGAGAACCCTGACGTCAGCGAAACGTGAGAATTTGTCATCGGGCTGGTGGATGAGCTGTCCGTTTTCTCTCCCCGACGAATGACGATCGGCGGGATCCGAGGCTGATATTGCACGCTAAGCAACGCCGAGTAAGTTGAGAGAGCGACTCTATAGTCGCAAAAGTGGGTTAGGGTCCCGAAAGAGAGGTTTTGGTAAAATCGCCCAAGGGCCCAAGCGTCCGGTGAGTGTCCGGTTTTGAAATCGCCCTGGGTTTGTGTCCCGAGCGTCCCTTCACTGGGTTTTGAGTCGCACGACTGGGTTAGGGTCCCAAAACAGTGTTGCTGTGTTTGTGTTAATGACTGCGGAGCAGGCGTGGTCTGGGACACGGTTGTTGTTGTTATCATGGGTTCCCGAGCAAGTAAGACTGCCTCACAGGGAGATGACACATTCATGCAAGAATTCACTCCCGGCAGCGCGAGCCATTTATATTCTCATAATTGTCATGAGCGTAAACTGGTCGCGGAAGAGATTCAAATGTTGGAAGTTTTCAGAAAACACAGTAGCCTTGAAGAGCGTGCAGAGAAGGCCAGCCCACATCAGCAGCAGTTAAGCTATGCTCTGGTGAATGGTCAAAGGAGTTTCCAAAGAAAAGCGTCTGGACTTCTTTGAGTTGCTTGAAGACGTTTCACCTCTCATCCGAGAAGCTTCCATCTATAATCCAGTTTTGAGTTCCCTCCCCAGACGCCTTAACGCCCACTCACATCCTGGGCCATCTGACCTCAGGAAATCACATGATAGGGTGGGGCCAGGTTTCACAATGAGCTCACCCGAAACCCTGGCTGATTAGGTACCACACCCGCTTTCACACCTTGTCGCATGTGATTAGAGGATCACCAGGGGGTCCTTTGTCCCTCTTTGGGGGGATACTCCCACTGGGTTTAAATCTGGGACTCTCGGCCATTTGGCCTTAGAACTGAAGAAGCTTCTCGGATGAGAGGTGAAACGTCTTCAAGCAACTCAAAGAAGTCCAGACGCTTTTCTTTGCAAACTCCTTTGACTACGATGACCTGGATGACTGAGAACCTTCACAGACATACCTCTGGTGAATGGCTTTCACCCACCCATTGCTGATTTCATTAGGAAGCAAAATGTTAATCATAACTCTGACCAGTCCTTCACATGCATTAACTGCACCCGCTGTGCACAGGAAGGAATTAAAGAAACACAGAAGAAGTCACAAAAGTCTGCAGTCGCCGCTTCCCTAGCAGATAAAATCATTTTCCAGGGACAGACTGGAAGAGGGCTGAATAGGGGCAGGAATAAGAGAGGTGAAGGCCCGCGGGGATTTAGGTGGGAACGCGACAGAAGGAAGTCGAAATGCTATGCATGTAGAGAAATGGGTCACTATGCTAGAGAGTGTCCTAAGCGCAAGCCTGAGTAACCCCACCTGTAATAAATGATTAGTACCCGTCAAAACTGCCAATACACACATGCTTAGATTATTTTTTTAGCTTGCCCTGATCAACAACAGCCGTGCTCCAGACCACAGATTTAATTGAGGTGGATAAGTGTTAACAGTAATCTGCATTAAGCTTAAGGTTGCTCAAATTCTGTACAATGACATATGAGATGAAGTAAATTAGGCAAATATTTAAACTAATTACGTGCATAGAGGCACTTGAAAGACTGTCGCTTTATTATGAGCCATTGTTGAGATATAGAGCACACCTGTGAAAACAACTAATATGCTGAACCCTGTGTGAAGCAGCTGAAAACTACATGATGGAGAAGCTGAGTGAATATAAAAGTGCAAGTCTTTGCCACTGTGGGCAAAGCACGCAACCACTGTGTGAGGTTGTGTTGCAGTCTCTTCTGGGCTGATGAGCAAGCTACACATTATCAGATCAGGAGCTGGCTGAGAACTCATCAAAGAGAGAGAAACAGAACTATGATAACTCGAGTATGTAGCATATCTGTGAGTTCAGCTTCTTCTTTCAGATGCGCAGCAGTTTTCCTGCATCTTGATTCATGTGTGTAGAGTGTTCATAACATCAGCATCATGTTGTTGTTTATTTGTTTTGTTGGGTTGAAAAATAATTAAATAAACTTGTGATCATACTTATGGATCACCATGGCACATATCATTAGCCATATGATTTATTTATGCAGATGAGAAAAAGTGAGTGTGAATGTGCCTGACGTCGCAGTGTGTGTGCGTAATTGTCTCCAATTGTGAGAGCGGTGATTCTGCAGATCACCAGCTAGTGTAAAGAAAAAAAAAAAGAGTAAGAAGGAGACAAAATTTACATTATAGATGAAAATAATCATAGGAAAAAGGTTTTGTGTTTATCAGCCAAGAACAACTACAATCTCATTTTCTGCTTTTAAGAAAGGAGAGTTCAAAAAACAGAGAGAGTTCTGTGTGTTGGTTAAGCAGTGATAATAATAATGGAAATGTCTTAGTTTTGTCACTTTCAGATGAAAAGCAGACCTGGATCAGTTTTCCCCATGCAGCAGTCGGAATAAAGTTATAGTTTGACATCATTGGAAACATTCAGGCCAATTTCTGCAATTTCTGGCTAACAGCACCATGTGTCCCTCGACCTCGCAAGCGAGCTCTCACTCCTCCCTGAAGACAAGGAATGCAGTTCCAAAGAGCAATAACATGGCAGATAAAGAGACAGCAGCAAAGTCTTGAGCAAAGAGACCCAGCAAGCAGCAGCAGTGTGGACAAACAGCATCACAGAAGAAGAGAAAAACCATCATCCTGACTGATTGGATGAATGACACTGTGTTTCCAGCAAGCTGCAAATTCACTGTGCTTGTGAAAAGAACGTCCGGGGAGAACTGAGGAGACTATTGGAGTTTGACATTTGCCACCTTTGGAGAAAATGGCAAGAAGAGACAGTGGAACACAGGACAAAGCTGAAGAAGAACTGCCGGCTGTTGGACTGTTGAAGTGGGAGAGGACAACAGAGTGAGAGTAAGTAAGGACACAGAGGAAAGCTGTTGTTTAATGTGGGAAATCAAAATTTGGGTTAGCAAA
>JAQSNX010008312.1:0-13405 GCA_029532605.1 Oreochromis grahami
CCACCTGCTGCTGGCTGAACTCCAGTGATTCTCGTAAGCATTTAAATTCCCGGTGAAGAAGCTCAACCAAGGACAGCCTTGCGTCGAAAGTGGACAATCGCTTGTCGATTGACTCCAGTATGTCGGCAATATCTTTGCCGGCTGGCGATGTTGTGCCGGGGGAATCTGCCGGGCGAAGTCTTTTCGACAATGGCGTCTCAGGTTTGGCCGGGGAAGCTGCACACTGGGCCTTCTTCATCACTAGATCCTGGAAGCACTGATCAATATAATCTTGGAGAGCCTCTGAACTCTCCCCGTTGTTCTCCAGGGTGTTGGAGATTATTTAGATAAATAACGTTAGTTGTAAGACAATTGATAAATGTATTTGGTAAGATTGAAGCTTAAAGGAATTTGTTCAAATGTAAACTACCATTAGCTTTAATTTTCCGCCAAAATCTCCGGCGTCTGACGTGAGTTACAACATGAGTCCCTTACCTTGTCCGTCACTTACCTCTCTCCCCTCACCACCTCTAGTCCTTGTTGTCTATCTAGAGATTTCAGATCTACCATTTATCAGCTCAAACATCCAACGACATGAATGCTTCAAAAGCATCAACATCAGCTCTTCTCTGACAGCATGGTGGGAGTTTCTGAAGCTGACTGAGTCTTCATTAATGCAAACGTACACCTATCTGGAACAACCCTGATATATTACAAAACAATAATATGATAAACTTTTCAGATTGGAGTGGTAAAGGAATCAAATATTTAGAACATATACTAGAAGGAACAGAATTTATTTCATTTGACAGACTAGTTACACAATATGGGATCAGCAAGAAAAGATTTTTAGAATATCAGCAAATTAAATCCATAGTAAAAAAGAGATTTAAACCAGGTCAAGAGGAACTACAAACACCACCAAGTGTGGTTCAATTTCTGACTCTTAAAACCCCCAAATTACTGTCCAAAATATACAGAATGCTTTCTAAAATAGATGAATCAATATCACTTCCTATTGCAAAATGGGAAGCGGATTTATCAGTTAACTTTGACCAAAATTTCTGGTCTCAGATTTGCTCAAAAACCTTTCATCTAATTAGAAATCCCAGTCTTCAATTAATTCAATACAAAATACTACATAGAGTGCACTATACAGGTCATCGGATGTTCAAGATGGGCTTTACGTCTACCAACAACTGCTCACACTGCCAAACCAATTCACCGGACAATTATATCCACGCTCTTTGGTTCTGTCCACCAGTTCAGAAGTTTTGGCGCGAGATATGTGAAGACTTATCAAAGTGTCTGAAATGTAACATTCCAACTTCCCCTTTAGTGTGTTTGTTGGGCAGCTTAGATAATGTCACTACGGAAAAGAATATAGCCCATATGGTTTTCACTGCCCTATGCATAGCCAAGAAAACAGTCCTCATGAACTGGAAAAATAAAAATAATCTTAATTCTAACCAATATAGAAATTATCTATTAGATTACATTAGTCTTAATACAGCCTCTGCCACCACATCAGATCAATTGCTCTGGGCTCCTTTGATCAGCTCCATCACCTAGTGGGGGTGGGGGGGTCATAGTTTGGTCCCACCTTCACTGTTGTGATAGGGGTGGGGGTAGGGACAGGCTTAGGGCATCGGGGGGTTCCCCAGGAGCATCTTCCTTGGGGGGCTCAACCCGGGGTAGCGGTCATGGCCAATTAGGGGCTCTGTTGGCTCTTGGGTGACGGTTTCCTCGTGGCTGCGTGCAGCAGGGCTAGGGGAGGGTCTGTGCTGGCGGACGTGGGTTACTGACCTGGTAGCCTGGCTGCCCCTGGGTGGGTCCGGGATGGGCGTGAGGTTCTGGGGGCGTTCTGTCTCTGGCTGGGGCCCTGGCCGGGCCTCAGGGGCCTGGGTCCTGGTTGGTGTGTTGCCGGGGTTGTGGGCGGGTGGGTGTATGGGGGCCCGGTCCTGGCGCAGGGTGCCGCCGGTGCATCGAGCCACCTGGGGGGCTCTTCAACTGGTGGGGGAGGTTGTCACATCTTGCAGGAGCTTTCCGCTCTTTGGGAACTCTCTCTGCAGGAGGGGGAGATACAGGAGAGGTGGAGGAAGATCTCAGCCTGGGCGTCTATTGTCTTGTGTAGTCTGGAAGATGAGTGGATGATGGGGTGGGTGTAGTTTTCTCTGTGGTGGGGTCAGGTGGACTGTCCCGGGCTCTGTGGGGCCGGGCGGCGCTGCTGCACTGGGCCCCGGTCCGGATGGGCCTGGGCCCCCCTTTCCCTGGCGGGTTGCAGAGTATGGGGGTGCCTACTGGGGTCAGCGGGGGAGCTGGCCCCAGGGAGGGGTCACTTGACCCTCCCTTCCTTCCCTCCCCATCTCCAGCTGCCCCCCTCTTCTCGCTCCACCACAGTCACCCACACATGTAGGGCCTTGGGGTAGGGGTGTGTCACCAGGGTGCAGGGGAGGCACCCCCCTGTCCCCTTCTGGCTGCCTCTGCCTCAATTTTATCCCACAACTTAGACATTCACATTACTCACACTCTCATTACACATACATATAGGATCTTGGGGGTGGGCACGCCACACAAAATCCAAATTACCATCAGGGTATACACCTCACCCCTGGCGTCGTTGCCCACCTCTCAATTTTAAATACACGTAGACATTGAGGGCTAGCAGGAGGGGCTATGCGCTTACCTGCTGCTCTGGCAGGTAGCTCCATGCCCTCCTGGGTTTTAAATGCACCTTAGAACACACATACATCAACACCACATATGAGCGGGTGGAGGGAGGTTTGGAGTCTTCACACCCCCCCGTTCTCTGCGGCCTGCTGGAGCGGGGGGGCTAGGAGGAGGAGTTGGCCGTCCGACTGGGGTCTGGAATGTGGGGCCTCCCTGCTGCTGTGGAGTCGGGGCGGCCTGCTTCTCCCCACCGCAGGGAAAAGGGTAACACCACCTGGGTCTGGGTGCAGCTTCCCCCTCCAGGGGCAAGGGTACCCAGACCCGGTTCTTAGAGTACGCTGGGGGAGAGTGATTGTGTGTACAGCGTCTCTTTATGTCTGTCTCCACGGTGGGTGAGTGTGGAATAATTGCCTATGAGAGCATGAGGGTGGGAATGGATGTTTGTATCTGTGTGTGCCTGTATGTCTGTGTCTATATGTCAGGTTGGGTATCAGACGCCACCTGTCTGGGGACATCTCAGGCCCTCCAAGGTTTGGAGGCCTATCTCCCCCCCACCACTTCCCCTGCCGGTGGTGGACGCCCTCAGACATCGGTGCGTTGGTGGTTCTCTGTGTCCGGGGGTGGGCGCCCAGGTACACACCGGCTCACTCCTTGGCGGCTGCTTATCGGGGCCTGGAGCCTGGGGCTTGCTCGGGCCACTTCGGAGGCGGGGTGCCCTCGGCCTCTCGGCCCGGGGCTCGGTCACTCAGGCGCAGCTGGCTGCCGGCGGAGCTCACGGGCACGTCACTGCAACCTCCCCTGGCTTCTGCTCCGCGGCTGCTGAGTGACCCCTCATCTGGGACTCTCCTCAGCTCTTTCTGGGATAGTGGCGCGGCTGCCCCTCTGTTGGTCTTCCTTGGTCTCTTGTGTTCTGGGGGCCTCTGGACGTCTGGAGTTTTGATCTCCTCCATACCTGCGTCATGCCCTGGAGGACGGGGCAGTGGCCCCCCCACACCCTCTAGCAGATCATTACATGAAGGAACCTTTTAAAAACAAGCGCGTTCATGCTCACAGGTGTACACATGGGTGATCACACACAAACTACACCCTTTTTGGCTCCTACCTCAAAGCACACTGTGCGCTGTCGATCTTACGCGCTGCACAATAATGTCTAACATTTAGTATTTACTGTCATATTCCCATAGATCATTGTGATGTTGTTTATTACTCTCGTTTTCTTCTGCTTGCTTTCTCTTTCCTTCTCAACAGGTGATCCAGATGATCGATATGTATTTTTTTGTCTGCTTATTCTGTTGGTTTTTGGTTTTTTGCCCTTTTTCCCCATCCCTCTTCCCCACTGTTTTTCTTTCCCTCTTTCTTTCTCCCCTTTCTTTCCCCCAGTTAATTCTGTCCCGTATTCAGCAAGTGAAAATAAAATAAACAATAAAAGGTGAATCAAATGGACCATTACGGCAAGGCTGGGATGGTCCATTTGGTAAAGTAAATCCGTTGGGCATCTTTCTTCGCCTTTAGACAATAATTCTGATGGCAAAAGAACCAAACGGGACAGGTTTTAAAAAAAAAAAAAAAAAAAAAAAAAAAGAGTTAAGCCTTTCACAGGACCTAGAGAAAATAAGTCTTAATAAAGGCCGTGTTACCGTGGATGCAACCAGTCCAATGCAACCACTGGGCTTCTTGTTGCATATTACTCTGCTGTAAAACCTTTGTTTGTAGAAAGTCTCTTGATATAATAGACGCTTAAATAAAATATATCCAAATACCAGCTATTTTATGAACTGGTTTTAGGGGGTTTTCCTGACGTTTCCAGTATGCTAAAACTGGAAAGTTTCTTATTGTTACAGTTTTTTCCTCTTCATATCCTGAAAGACTAATGAAAAGACAGGAAAGGATCAATCCCTTTCTCTATGCCAAAACATTCATCAACAGAAATGTCAGTTACCAAATACATCCTATGTATGTACAGTATGGGAAATGATGACTCATGATGTGAATGATGGGAAGTCGTTCCCAGAATCTTACATGCTGCTCATTTATGAACTCCCATACACAACACTGCCCTCTATTTCGACTCTATGATATTACACCACCTTAAATGCATTGCTTCATCAGATTGCCTGCACTCTGATCAACACGCAGTCCAGATGATCTAAACCCAAGGCAAAAATTATGATGACTGCACAATTCAACTGTAAAGTGAGGTGGACTTTTGCGCAGATTAGGCTGGACATAAAAATCAAACAGGTAAAAAAATATATATATATATATCCACCAAAAATATCAGCAATGACAAACAACAGAAGACAAGAACACATGGTGGGAAAGCTTATAAAGAGCCAGAACAGAAATGTACTTCTGAATATTTTTTTTTAATGTGCAGAGAGTTGGTCTATGTTGTCATGGCTACGACTTGACAGATGGGCCTCCAAAATTTCTCCAAACAAGTTCCTTTTCAGTAAGCTGTAAGCCATGGGCAGAAGTTGCTTGATAACCTTGTGGAAGTACTGTAAGAGAGAAAATCAAAGAGAAATTATTTATATCCCCAAAATCCAGTCCTTAAAAAGTTTTGGAAATTCAGTTCTTTGTATGGGCCAAAGCATTAGTTCCCAACTTATGCTTATTCCATTTAACTTAAATTTATGTGCAACACTGAACCACTAATAGTTTTAGTATAGCCACTAAAAGCTTGATGTCCCCTGCTATTGAATTGTTCTGTTTTAAATATGTCAAAGAATTAAAACTATCCAATTTTAAATAAGAAGTAAGAAAAGAAGAGTTCTTTTTATGTCATAGGTCATCTCAGAAATCACATCAAATCCAAGAAAGATGATTGCTGAAGAAGCAGTGACTTAGTATACTCACATGAGATCCATAACAGAAGAGGTCTATTCCCAGTTCATAGCCCATGCCATAATCGCACTCATCATTAGCGAACTGAACAAATGTTATCATTTCCTGGATTGGTCCAAAGGCTTTGACGCGTTCTTCATCAGTCCGTGCTTCAACAATGGCTTTACAAATTTTCTTGAGGCCAGCTTGGACACAAGGGAAGAAACAAATTTGTTATGGAGCGGAGACAAAAAAAAAAAAAAAATATCTCTGCAATCTCCAAAAGTTGATTCTGTTAATCTGGAGGTAGCGTTTTCAGTGGGAGAAACGTTTTGTCACTCATCCAAGTGACTTCTTCAGTCTCAGCTGACTGCAGGTTTAACCAATCTTATAATCGTATGAGGTCCGGTCAATAGCATCGTCTCTTCACTTGCATCCCAGTCACGGAAGCATTGGAGATAGTTCGTAAGAGATTACAGGATGACCCCAACCTCAGCAACAGGACCACTCTCAGCATCGACCAAGTGTGTTTGCTTTTGGAACTGTGTCTTCATTCCACCTATTTCACATACAAGGGTCAGTTCTACAGGCAGAAACATGGGTGTGCCATGGGCTCCCCAGTTTCACCAACGTGGCCAATTTGTACATGGAAGAAGTGGAAAAGAGGGCTTTGTTATCCTACCCTGGAACACCGCCAAGTCATTTGTTCAGGTATGTGGATGACACCTGGATGAAAATCGAATCTCAGGACGCACCACAACTAATGGATCACATTAACTCGGTGGACCGACACATCAAATTCACCAGGCAGCCGCAACACAGAGCCAACACCATCCCCACAGACACAGCAGCCAGGGAAGCAGAAAAACATCAAATCAAGAAGGCCCTGAGTAAATGTGGTTATTCCAGCTGGAAATTTGTCAAAGCTGGGAAAGCGCCTAAAGAAACCTCCAGCCGATCCAGGAGAGAAGGACAACCGCTGACTAAAGGAAAACCTGTAGTGATCCCGTACGTGTCAGGAGTATCAGAACAGTTGAGACGCATTTTTTCTAAACATCGTGTCTCTGTGGCCTTTAAACCCCAAAACACGCTGTGCCAAAAACTGGTCCACCCCAAGGATCGGGTCCCCCGACACAAACAGAGTAACATAGTGTACGCTGTTAAGTGCCAGGAGGATTGCCAGAATTTATACATCAGGGAAACCAAACAACCTCTGGCGAAGCAGATGGCACAACACAGAAGAGCAACCTCGTCAGGCCAGGACTCTGCAGTCTATTCACACCTACAGGGTGGACACTCTTTCAATGATGAGGATGTACACATGCTGGACAGGGAGGAACGCTGGTTTGAGCACGGAGTCAAGGAGGCCATTTACGTGAAAAGGGAAAGACCATCTCTTAATAGAGGAGGGGGCATAAGGGTACATCTTTCGCCATCTTACAATGCTTCCCCAACTCTCTGTGAATGGTACTCATGGCCATTGATCAGTGGTCTCTGATCAGTGGTTGTTGATCAATGGTCATGAGAATTTGCATAATCAAGATGAAGGAACTGACCTCCCAGCCCATTTTTCCTTCAGTGGGCTGGTATCAGTCATTATGCAAATGTACTGGTTATAAGATTGGGGAAACCTGCAGTCAGCTGAGACTGAAGAAGTCACTTGGATGAGTGACGAAATGTTTCTCCCACTGAAAACGCTACGTCCAAATGAACAGAATCAACTTTTGGAGATTTACTTACCTGGATGATTGAGAACGCATCAAGACATCTCTGCAATCTATGTAACCAACTTATTTCAAAGAAGCTAAATTCCTTTATCAAAATTTGTTTACCTTACCAATAAATAAACAAAAGATAAATGGAAAAAAGGTGTTAAAACAACTTTAAATTTGTAAACTCACCATCTGTTTCTGGAAGTTCCCTGTATCCAACATCATTCTTGTCTACAGGTACAACAATGCCCGCGCCGTGGAAGGTCTTTGTTACGACCTATAGTGTGTAAAAAGTTTTCAAGCATAAACTTTCAGAACACAAATTTTTTTCATATCTATATATTTAATGCTTTTCAAGCAGCATCACTGTAGAATTTTAGAATTAGCGTTTTGAATGACTTCTTTTATTTTGCTGGACAAAGGATCTATGCTGGAGTAAAGTGAGACGGCACTGTGGCCACAAGAAGAAAACATCTAGTTTGTACAATGTGAATCTTAAAATCAAGAGTCAAAAACAGTAATGAACGGCTGTGGTACACTACAATAATATGGTATTCCAGTGCAAAATGCATCACACAGGGTCAAAATTAGCATATCATTTATTGCAGGGGTGTCAAACATAAGGCCCAGAAGAAAGAATTGGTCAGAGCTGTCGGGGGGTGGCAAAGACTCCAATCCGGCCCGTTGAACAGCTTTGGAAAATGTAAAGTAAGACATAAACATTTGCACTTTTAACTGTATTTTTCAGTTTTACAGTTTTTCCTGCTCATGAAGATGCCCCAACCCCACCACACCACACCAGTTAAGCAGGAAATTTTCATCAATCAATCAAAAAAACCAAAAAAACCAAAAACAATGTCTTGTAAATGTGGGACAGTCAGAGCTGCCAGAACTTTTTCTGTAAATGAAATTGGACTTGATCTTTTATTAAGATGTCTCGGGGATTAAATGTGTACATCAATGTCTTTACAGAAGAAAGTGGAGTTTCACTCATCAGGTCCACTTAAGATCACAGTGGGCTATATGCAACCCTAAATGCAAAATGAGTTTGACATCCCTGATTTAATAGGTATTACAAGCGAGGTCTTGGTAATTTTTTTGTTGGCGTGTGCATTTTACCTTCTTGTCTCTCTGCTTCATGTCTTTGGTCTTCTGCTCTAGAGAAAAGCCCAGAGTCCGTGCTTTGTCTCTCAGCTTTGCCTCCAAGGTTTCCAACGCCTCATCCCCAGTTTTCTTACTGCCCCTCTCTTTCCTCTTCCTCAGCAGATACAGGCTGATGGAAGTAAGAACAGCAAATTACAAGACGAAAAGAAGTGACGACAGAAAATTTCATGCAGTAATTTACCTCCACTCCCACATATGAAGTAAAAGGAAAGACAAGAGGGCATATTATGAAAAGTTAAGGATCACCAAATTTCACCGTTTATTTCTGTAAGCATCAAGTTATTGATGGAGTTTTAAGTGGCCAACAAATGCAAATAAACCACAACATTAAAGCCACCACCCTAATCTCTACAATTTCCCCTTGTGCCAAGACCACACCTCAGTGGGTCAGAGCTGTTGAGGGGTGGACTCAGCACAAGACCTCAGAAGGTGTTTTGTGGTATCAAGCATCAACAGATTAGCAGGACTTCCTTTAAGTCTCCATGCACTCGAGTAATTTTTCCAACACATTCAGATGCTCAGTCAGACAGACACAGAAACTCAGTAAGTCAACTTAAAACCTTGAAGCTTTTTTCATACTCTTCAAAACATTCCTGAACAGTTTTTGCAGTTAAATGTGGTGCATTATTCTACTATTGTTCCCGTGAAAGTTTCTTTGTGGTCTGAAAGTTTCGGTGGGTGATATGCATCAAAATAACAACATCCACATAAATACACTTTTAGTAATGTAAGAGTTCAGCAAAGGTACCCTGACTGATCTACAGCTACAAAGCCCCAAATACAACAGGATGCAACGCACTGATGATTCTTCTAATAGTGCTGGATGATAAAACGATTACAATATTATTTCGAGAAGAAAAAAAAATTTAGATGACGATAATAAATGTAGGCTTTACAATTTGATCAGACAGACAATACATATAGCCTATCAGACAGTATTGTAGGGTTGGCTTAACGCCACAGCAGCCAATCATAGTCAACATGTTCCCCATTCCCTCGGGAAGACCATTTAATACTAAACATTACTCACAAGGACTTGTGAAAAATATGTCAGGCAACTAAGATGTCCTTGTGAGCAGTAAATAAGAAACACTGTCAGTAGTCTGGGAATGGTTTTCTCTATCAGATCAAGCACAGATAAAGCCAGTGCACTAACAGGTCCCGACAAAGTCTGGTAACATGACATACCACCTTCATCAAGTATTTCGCAATAATACCATTCAAACGAGCTTGATGGAATAGTGGAAAGTCCACGCAACAGGTTTTCCCAAAAAGAGTCGTCTTGCTTAGCGTTAAATCTGTATCCCTGCCACCAGTTCACCAGAAACTGAAATTGTTCAGTACAGAAAGAAAAATGTGTAATTTTTTTTAAAAAATCCATATCGCCCAGATCTACCTTCCAATATAGCTGATACTAAGCTCTTCCTGATTTTCCTGGACATAAAAAACAGTTTTCATTTCTCGTGCTTTGGAGGCTGTGACCTTGTTGCAAGGCTGTGACCTTGTTGCATTTTTCCCCCTTTAGATCACTTTTAGAACCTGTTAAACAGTACATACCTAAACACTACATTTAAAAAACAAAAACAAAACAGTTTATTGTGAAATGTGATGTGGGAAATAAAATTTAGCACTATCAGTGGTCACTAATGCACAAGAACTTTTTTGTTTTTGTGCCAAGAATTTGTTTCTTAAGCTGGAAATTGGATTATATAAAGTGATAAATGGGGAGTTTGTGGTGGTTAACACTCACTGGACTGCAGCAAACACGTTGTCCCCCATCTGTGTTATAGTACAGCCCTTCTTGGCTTCATTTTCCCCAACGAACGAAGGGAGGGAGTCTGGAGTATCTCTGGCGGAACAATGAAATTCAGTAAAACAAAACAACAACAACAACAACAACAAGAAAATCAGAACCACTTATGCTCATGTACATATTGTTATCACTATTTTCATATTATTTCACACAACGCCCTCTGTCTTCTTGGTAGAGCAAATGTTGGAAGCAGCCTCTGGTGGAAGCTACAAGATTCTAATAAAAGCCAATAGTCACACATTTCAGTTGTTGTGTTCTATACCTGTAGAAACCAATGTGATGCTGGCTGTCCTCACTCCCTGTGAGTATGGTCTGAAACTCTGGTGGGTCATAAAAATATCGCCAGTGAAGGTGGAAGTTCGGCTGGGAATTCTTGGAGTTTTTGTGAGCTCCTGCCAAAATATCAAATGGTCCAACCAGTTGCAATCCCAGCGAGTGTTTCAGAGCACCTATAGAGAGTGACAATATATTGATACAGAAACGAGCTGACACAGAAGCATTACTTAAGTGCAAATTATTGATAAAATATTTTATTTACATATCATATTTACATATCTTACACACCACATAAGTATCTGAGATGGAGATTTTTCACTTAATGATAAAATGAATCATCTGCACTGCTCAAAAACCCCCCAAAAACAATAAAAATAAAAATCTTGATGAATGAAATAAACTTAAATATGAGAACAAAATAACACTCAGTGGAAACAAATCATCCACTGTTTTAGGGCTGGATTTAAAAATAACAAAAAAAAAAATCAAAGACAAAATTGTTCACTGTACACTACCACTCACCGCAGCACCTTCAAGAACATCTACAGAAATAGAAACAGAACTGGAAGATATAGAGTCATTACAAATTAAACTTGCATGAAGTCAGGTTTTGAGCCCCACACACCAAATGTGGGTTTACAGTTAATACCCAAGTGTTAACCAAATGCTGCTAATTTTGTGTTTGTGAACCAAATCTTTTAGCTAGCTGTTACACTGGCCTTTAAAGCACCGTACAGTACTTTGGTGTCATTTACAGACGTGATGTTTCTGTCTTCTACTGTGCCATCTTTTTCACACCTGTATTACAGCCCCTAAGTTCATTACAACGGTTGAGCATCTAATAGCTAAAAAACAGTTTCTGAATTTCATGTTTAAGTTTATTTAATAGGAGATCTGTTCATTTTGAAGCCCTTAACCACCGACTGTCACGTGGAATTTTTTTTGCTTTGAATGATCTCGTCTTTAATGTTCTATTAGACTGAAATACTAAGCAGCATTAAATTCAGCGGCTCCAGTACAGAAGTCTAGTACTGAGATCGTACCACGGGGGTTGTCAGTGCAAAGATCGCTGCAGAATTCCCAGAAGTGGTACAGATCTTCTGGCATTTGAAAACTGTACAACTGCATCAGCTCATCACGTTGCTCCGATTTCACTCCCGATGGCGGCACATCATTGGATTCTTCACTTCGGGCTTTCTTCACCTCTCCATTATTTGTGCCTTTTTCCTAAAGACATGAAAAGCAGGGGAACTCCTCAGCAATACTGCATAGTAAGTTGCCTATTTATGCATTATATCAAGCTCCAAATATGTCATTTTGATACAGCAGGTTGACAGTAAAACATATTGTGGATACATTGAACCAACCACTATATTATTATAAAAAGAAGCGCCCCCCCAAATATCCATAAAGGTTAATCAAAACACTTCTATAATAATCATTGAGCATCATGCTCTCCACAGAAGTAGGTCAATATTTACTCCGTGAGAATTAATGCATCTACCTCGCATCAGCAACTAGTGTACAATAAGTACAGCTGTGCCCACTGCCTTGGACTCTGTATCCTGCAGAGGCGTGTACAGTAAGAGTAGGGATCGAAATCTTTTCCAATAGTTGCTCGCAACCTTGGCAAAACGATTTTATGGGGCCATTTATTGGTGTTTATTGGATAAAGGCACCAATCAATGAATCAATCAATCAATGAAGACACCCACAGTGCGCTTGCTGACGCCACACTACACAAACAGTGAATGGGAACGACGTACGGATATTTCCTAGCTAGCATAAAGGTCCAGTTATGTGCTTTCCATTTAATCAAAGCCAAAGACCCCATTCATGTATGTGCTGTTAGCATCGCTGAACAAGCTGCTTTGTGGGACCAGCCTGCAGAGCTGCTGCCATGTTGTCGTGTTATCCACTGCTGCTCGGTCAGGCTGCTAAACACTTCTTCACACCGACTTTAACGGCAGCTGCTCTGCTGCACACAGAGCACGACGTCTCGTTTGGTAAGGCTGCTGTTTTAAACGCATATTCCTGCACCAAACACAGCAGGTCAAAACAAAGCGTATTTACCTGAACGGCTTTGGGTTTTCTTTTTGCGCGCCCTGTCATTTTATTCCTCTTTTTCTCCGTTGAAGTCTTCTTCTGCCAGTCAGCGTCGAGCCGTCGGCAGCAACAGCGCCCTGTTTAAGAGCACCAGTGCCACCCACAGGCCTGGAATGCAAACGTCCCTTCCCCTAAATAATCCAGGTAACAACAACAACGCTAATAATAATAATGATGATGATAATAATAATAATAATAATAATAATAATAATAATAATAATAATAATAATAATAATAATAATAATAATAATAATAATAATAATAATAATAATAATAATAAATTGGCTTACTATACACTCATCTGCCCCTTTTGCCTCTACAGTTCAGCTAAATAACTACTTACTATTACCAAGGTTATGCAAATCATATAGAAGGTTTGTAACAATACTTTGAACATTTTAGGCTGGATAATTATTTAAAACGCATGCTGTATATGTGTGGTGAACAATATCTTTATTGCTCAGTTTCAGATGGTGGAAATAACATTAGTTGTTATCAGTTCTGCTAAATTTCAAGACCTTGTAAGTCAGAGCCAATAAAGGGGAACAATTAATAGAATTAGCACAGGGTCAAAGTGCTCCAAAGAGCCATTATGGAAACAAAGTTAAATCAGATCAAAAAAAAAATATGTAGATGTCAGTAATCTAATAAAATAAATAGTTGAATACAAGTTCACAAAATTGATTGTGCTATAGATCACTGTACTAATTTGATGGTATGTGGAAAGGAAGCAGTACATTTAAAAATACTTATGCATTTGAAAATCCAGATACAGGTCTTCCAAAACTGAGTGTAGCACAGATAAAAATACAAATACAGATATGGTGTGCAAATAATCAAAGTAATTTCTCAGACTTTC
>JAQSNX010008313.1:0-13739 GCA_029532605.1 Oreochromis grahami
CTCCATTATTGGTACAATTGCTAGAGGGCATTAATTGGATGGATTTGGTGCTTTTTGCTGCTAGATGGAAATGTAATTTCTGTAACTATTAGTCATCTTGAACTTTCTTACAGCCCATGGCTAAAGTCACTTTTCACATCCCATAAAAAGTTCACAAACAAATGATTATTTTTTCCAGGATCTGTGAGTCAGACTTTGTGTTTAAACTTTAAATTCCTAATTATTACTTATTCTCTGTTGTGGTTATAGTGTGAGTTCTGGATCTCTTCTTTTGCTTATTATGTCTTCAAGTTTAGTTCTTGTATTTTTTTTTTATTCTGCGTTGTAGTGATTCTTTGGTTTGATTCCTGGAGTTTCAGTTTAGCCCTGCCTTCCATGTGTCTCCTCTCCGATATCCATCTTTGTGTTAGATTTCTTATGTTTGTTACTTGCTGTTTTATTTTTGCAGTTTTGGTTGCTTGTGCCTTTGATTGAGTTTAACTTCCTTTGTCTTATTATCTGTGATTTATCCCAACATTACCGTGTGTATATATTGTTTGAGTCTCTCGTTGCAATTTTTTATCGTGTCTTTACTCAATGCTGTGTGCTCCTCTGCGTCGTGTTTTCTAAAGCTCCTTTCCTGTCTTGGTTGTGTGCTTCCTTGCGCCGTGGTTTTCCCCTAGATGCCAGGTGGATTCCTGGCTTTTTTTTTTGTTTTTGGAAAACTTCAGCATTAAAGGTATTTTTTTATAGAACAGCATCCCATGAGTCCTGCATACTGAGTTCATATATTGCCTGCCATGCATCCATTTATGACAAAGTGATTATGAGACATATGAAACATGTAATGACATATCAAAGAAAAGAAACATCCTGTATTCCAAAGATGATATTGCATAAAAGTCAGTGCTAACATGAGTATGTGGTTTTTGGATCATAGGCACTTTTACAGCCTGTAATTTATCACAAAGGTCTGCACTGGTGTTGGCATGCAAATGTGTTTCCATGAATACTAAATTATATCGGAAAAACCGCTGATAGCCATGTTTTCAAGTTACAGGCTCTTTTAGGTTTATGCTCCTCAGAGTGATTTGATAATAGCTTAGGTTTTAGAACTGTTAAAATTGTGTATTTACTATCACAAATAAGTGGCTGTCCCACACATGACAAATGAGCTACACCAGAGTTTGCTTTAAAGTGGCCTAAGACCTAAATTTAAGTGATCATTATCAGAATGTTTTGTAGCTTCACTTCTCCAGCCCCATAAACGCTGAGCAATTTCACCTGCATAAAAAAGGAGTCTTAGTTCTTTCAGGTTCATCCAATTTATTCAGCTATCATGTTTTTCAATGTGTGGCTGTAAAATGTGAGGTCCAGTGCCAACATTCAAAAGAAAATAAGCAAAGCAAAATGTCACACAGGAATAATTGGACCAATTGTACTGGTCATGCAGTCTATCTATCATGTGTTGGAGGCCCTCCATGATGTGATAAAGCGTTCATTTGTCATGCATTTGTTATGTATTCAGTGCATGAGTTAACCATTAAATCACCTTCTATTGTCAAACCAAAGTATAAGTTAAACGTACTTAATTTTCCAAAACCCTTAGGTCAGTGATACTCGTTTTAGCTCAATCTTTCAAACATTCACATTTGAACTCTATTAAAAAATTTGACGCAAGCATGTCATTTAATTATCTGAAGAGAATGGGATTCTTCTTTTTTGCTTGTAAAAATGTGATGCTTCGGGGTGTACTATGAGACAATCCAGGGAAAAGACATCCCACCCCCAGCCTACACAAAGGCTTCTGAGGTTAATTTAGTAACTGGTAGTGAAAACCATAGAAAATATCTACAAGGTCAAATTCAACTAGTTTGGAAGAAAAAGGTAATCAGACAAAGCAGTCACTTTTCATAGTTGCAGTATGTGACTCAGCGAGCTATTATTAGTAGTAATTACAGAGATGACAATATTTTCCATTATTCAGTGAAAAAGCTTAATGAGAAGTTAACCCGTATATTTATGATAGAAAGGTTCACTGAAATGGAAATCTGCCAAGTCAGGTGCTCGCACACATCTTTGCTCTCACTGGCAGCTTCTTCTCTCTTCTTCATCTCTATCATTCATCACTGATCATGAGCTGTAAACAGTGTTGGAATCCATCCATCCATCCATCCATCCATCCATCCATCCATCCATCCATCCATCCATCCATCCATCCATCCATCCATCCATCCATCCATCCATCCATCCATCCATCCATCCATCCATCCATCCATCCATCCATCCATCCATCCATCCATCCATCCATCCATCTTTAGCTCAGTTGGATGAGCAGGTGACCGTATGCTGCTTGGCTGAGAGCGGCCGGCCCCGGTTCGAGTCCGACCCATGGCCCTTTGTCTCCATCTCCCTCCCTCTGATTTCCTGTTATTCTTCTGTGTATCTGTTAAAAAAGTAATGCAGTACGTTACTTAATCTCTGGCTTGAGAAAGTAATTTGTTACACTACTCATTATGTTACTTGTATGTCAGTCCATAAAGTTACATCTGATTTGCACTGTCACATTATTACCCGTTAACAACATAAACCTTAGGGTACAGTCCCACAGTCCCACACAGTGACACAAGATCAGGCGATGAAGAACAATGCCTGTTTAATGCATTGAGCAGATAATTGGAGAACGTTGTAATACAAGTACCGACATATTTACAAGTGTAATCGATCGATCGCTGGATTTAGCACAGTGAAGTGTTCGTTACTGTGTTTCCAGAAAATGTAATGTGATTACAGTAACTGGTTATTTTCTTACTGTGTTACTTTGTAAAACATTACATACACCCTAAGCTGGTCATGCGCAATGTTCTGTATAACGCCAAACCATAGTTCTTTATTCTTAGCATCTCAGTTTATACAACAAGCAGTTAAAAAATAAAAAATAAATAAATGGAAAAATAAAATCCCCAGATCTGATCTTTGATACAGTCACAGACTTTTAAGCAGAGACCTGCTCTTCTCTTTCATTTCCCTTTGCTTTTCTGTATAATTGCATGCCCATCTTCCTCCCACTGGTCGCCACTCTTCTGGCAGAGCGTTTGTTGTGCCAGTCAAGGGTCACCTCCCTTAGTGGTGGCCCTCTCCATGTTGTGCCGACCTACAGCAAAAGATGCCCCTTTGGGAGGTCTCCGGTGACTAATAGTGCTTATTCTCTGTGTTGTGTCAGGCGCTAACACCAGGGGCTGAATGAACAGAGCGCCAACAGATAAGCACAGCAGGTGGAGAAAAAAAAAGGGAAATGCAGAGACAGTAAGGGGCACATTTGACAGAAAAAGACACTGGTGTCCACAAGTGAGGAGAGGTGGACTGAATTAGGATGGCGAGTGTGGAGGAGTGTTCGCGAGACAGAGAGAGAAGCTGAGGCATCTCAAAAACAACCTTAGAGAATATCTACAGTTTAGACAAGCTTTTATAAATTTGTCTAGAATCATTAATACTGTCAAATTTTAAAGGAACAGTTAGCTCCTTTTAAATTCTCTGCTCAAAACAGAAGTATGGATCTTATTAGCTTAGCTTAGTATAACATTTTTGAAGGGAGGAACAGATAGCTTGGCCCTGCCTGAAGTATGCCTGCCAGCCCATCTAAAGCACACTGAAGCTCAGGTTGAACACATCAACAAAAATTCTGCATGACAGCAGCACTTTTTATATAAAGTCACTAACAGAAATGCTTCACTATATTTTTACGTAAAGAACCAGGTGTTCCTGTCTATTTTTTATATTGTGCCTGAGGTCATTTACTGTAGTTCAGAAGATCTTATGCGATGGATGAGACTTACATAAAGATGATGTAGATGTATATAGTTACATAGCGTACAAGCACATTGATTGATAATGAACTTTCTACCGTTCTCTACAGTACCTACATTTTTAATGGCAGAAACCTATTGGAAATATGTTGTGAAGGTGATTTAGACACCTTCACAATCACAAGCACTACTGTAGTGAGTGCATCTACACTTGCCTTGTGCTATTTCTAACTTTTGCGGTAGTGTGAAAAACTCTTTCACTACATTCATCCATCCATCCATCCTCATCCGCTTTATCTGAGGTCGGGTCGCGGGGGCAGCAGCCTAAGCAGAGAAGCCCAGACCTCCCTCTCCCCAGCCACCTCCTCCAGCTCATCCGGGGGAACACCAAGGCGTTCCCAGGCCAGCCGAGAGATATAATCTCTCCAGCGCGTCCTGGGTCTGCCCCGGGGCCTCCTCCCAGTGGGACATGCCCGGAACACCTCACCCAGGAGGCGCCCAGGGGGCATCCTTGTCAGATGCCCGAACCACCTCAACTGGCTCCTTTCGATGTGGAGGAGCAGCGGCTCTACTCTGAGCCCCTCCCGGATGGCCGAACTTCTCACCCTATCTCTAAGGGAGAGGCCAGCCACCCTTCGGAGGAAGCTCATTTCTGCCGCTTGTATCCGCGATCTCGTTCTTTCGGTCACTACCCACAGCTCGTGGCCTTTCGGTCACCTACCCACAGCTCCCTCTCACCGTGGCCATAGCAGTGCAGCACCAATCCGTCTGGGGCTCCCTTCTCCCGTGGATCGAATACTTGAACTCCTCCACCCTTTTCCGGCTGAGAACCATGGCCTCAGATTTGGAGGTGCTGATCCTCATTCCCGCTGCTTCACACTCGGCTGCGAACCGTTCCAGTGCGAGCTGGAGGCCCCCACCTGATGAAGCCATCAGAACCACATCATCCGCAAAAAGCAGAGATGAGATTCTGAGGCCACCGAAGTGAAAGCCCTCCGCCACTTGGCTGCGCCTAGAAATCCTGTCCATAAAAATTATGAACAGAGTCGGTGATAAAGGGCAGCCCTGGCAGAGCCCATCACCCACCGGAAACGAGTCCGACTTATTGCCGGCAATGCGAACCAAACTCTTACAACGGTTGTATAGGGATCGAATGGCCCGTAGCAGTGGGCCAGACACCCCATACTCCCGCAACACCTCCCACAGGACACCCCGAGGGACACGGTCGAATGCCTTCTCCAAGTCCACAAAACACATGTAGACTGGTTGGGCAAACTCCCATGCACCCTCAAGTATCCTTGAGAGGATAAAGAGCTGGTCCAGTGTTCCGCGACCAGACGAAAACCGCATTGTTCCTCCTGTATCCGAGGTTCGACTAACGGACGAACTCTCCTTTCCAGCACCCTGGCATAGACTTTCCCAGGGAGGCTGAGGAGTGTGATCCCCCTGTAGTTGGAACACACCCTCCGGTCTCCCTTCTTAAAGATGGGGACCACCACCCCGGTCTGCCAGTCCAGGGGTACTGCCCCTGATCTCCACGCAACATTGTAGAGGCGTGTCAACCAGGACAGCCCTACAACGTCCAGAGCCTTCAGGAACTCGGGGCGGACCTCATCAACACCAGGGGCTCTGCCACCGAGGAGTTGTTTAACTGCCTCAGTGACCTCGACCCCAGAAATTGGCGGGTCATTCCCTCATCCCCAGACTCTGCTTCCTCCTCGGAAGACGTGTCAGTGGGATTAAGGAGGTCCTCGAAGTATTCCTTCCACCGTCTGACAATTTTCTCAGTCGACGTCAGCAGCGCACCGCCAGCACTATACACAGTGCAGGTAGAGCACCGCTTTCCCCTCCTGAGACGCCTGACGGTTTGCCAGAATCTCTTCGAGGCAGTCCGAAAGTCTTTTTCCATGGCCTCTCCGAACTCCTCCCACACCCGAGTTTTTGCTTCAGCCACTGCCCGAGCCGCATTCCGCTTGGCCTGTCGATACCTGTCGGCTGCCTCTGGAGTCCCACAGGCTAACCAAGCCCGATAGGACTCCTTCTTCAGCCTGGTGGCTCCCTTCACCTCTGGTGTCCACCATTTGGTTCGGGGATTACCACCACGGCAGGCACCAACCACCTTGCGGCCGCAGCTCAATGCAGCAGCTTCGGCAATGGAGACGCTGAACATGGTCCATTCGGACTCAATGTCCCCAGTCTCCCTCGGAATGTTGTTGAAGCTCTGCCGGAGGTGTGCGTTGAAGATCTCGCAGACTGGGGCCTCTGCTAGACGTTCCCAGCACACCCTCACTACGCGTTTAGGTGCACCGGGTCTGTCCAGCGTCCTCCCCCGCCACCTGATCCAACTCACCACCAGGTGGTGATCAGTTGACAGCTCAGCCCCTCTCTTTACCCAAAGTGTCCAGAACATATGGTCGCAGGTCTGGTGATACGATTACAAAATCGATCATCGACCTGGGGCCCTAGAGCTGCCTGGTGCCACATGCACTTATGGACACTCTTATGTTCGAACAAGGTGTTCGTTATGGCCAAACTGTGATTTGCACAGGAAGTCCAATAACAAAACACCACTCGGGTTCAGATCAGGGAGGCCGTTCCTCCCAATCACACCCCTCCAGGTCTCGCTGTCGTTACCCACGTGAGCATTGAAGTCTCCCAGTAGGACAACAGAGTCTCCAGGTGGGGCACCTTCAGCAGCACCCCAGGGACTCTAAGAGGCTGGGTACTCTGAACTGCCACTCGGCGCATCAGCGCAGATGACAGTCAGGACCCGTTCCCCGACCCTGAGGCGCAGGGAACAAACCCTCTCATCCACCGGGAAAAACCCCAACGTACCGGCAGCAAGCCGGGGGATATTAGAATACCCACCCCAGCCCGCCGCCTCTCACCAGGGGCAACTCCAGACTGAGACAGAGTCCAGCCCCTCTCCAGGAGACTAGTTCCAGAGCCCAAGCCATGCGTAGAGGTGAGCCCGACTATATCTAGCCGGTACTTCTTGACCTCACGCACCCAATTCAGGCTCCTTCCCCACCAGAGAGGTGACATTCCATGTCCTATTGCCAGTCTTGGCAGCCGGGATCACTACAGAAAACCACAAATTGAGCTTTAGAGGTTTTTAGAAAGTGTATAGCTGAACCTCCAGTAACACTGTGAGGAATCTTGGAGTTGATTTGGACCAGAATATGTACATCAGTGTGCATATTAGAAAGTATGTAGGATTCCTTTCTTTTGAGCAATATCTCTAAATTTAAAAACATTTCTGTTTTTCAGAGTAACGCAGAAAAACTCTCTGCTTGTAAGATTAGGCCTAAAACATCTTTTTTTAAAAGCATATAGTTAGGGTGACACTCAATCCTCGCATAGTTACGCTGGAATGGACCTAGGCTTCCCATGATGCACCTAGTATTTCTTCTTCACTCCCTGTTTTTCACTTAGTGTGAGTTTATGAACCACTCTGCATTTAATCATTAGTTATTATTCCACAGTGTATTTTTTGTCTCGTCGCTCTCCCTCCCACCACCAACCAGTCACAGCAGATGTCTTCCCTCCCTGATCGTGGTTCTGCCAGAGGTTTCTTCCTTTTAAATCAATTGTCAACTATTTGTTTTTTTATTTGTGAGTTTCCTATAAATTATAGTGGGTCTTTACCTTACAATGTAAAGCACCTTCAGGCAACTGTTGAATTGAATTGAACTTTGATCATAATGTTTTACATTTCATTGCATGATTCAAATTGCAGTGTGTTTTAGAGCATTTTAAAATGTTATGAAGTTGACTGATGCTTCTCCTGGATTAATCAAATATATGGCTTTCATTTTTAGCTCTGTTCTTTCCTCCTGGAAAATTCTCTCTCATGGTTGTTGACTTTCAAATTTAAGCAGTAGCTAGTTTAGCTAACTTTGCCCTACTTTTACTGCATGACAGGTAGCACGCATTGATTTATTTTAGCTTTTTTGTAAAAATTTGCTGGAAGCAGAGTTAATGAGAGTGGTGAGACTGAACCATACAGATATTGCATGACTGGGAGCTAAAAGCTCTGCGTAGCTGCAGGATGTAGCGATCATTTTCTGTAGTTTGTGACAGAACAACTTAATTTTACATTACAGAAAGTCATTTTAATAAGAAATATTGATTTTGTGCATCAGCTGCTACTCTTCTTACACACTTCATTACATTATGACCACCTACTTAATTTTCTGTTCGTCCCCCTTTAATGCCAACAAAAAGTCTGACCTGCCTGGACATGGACTCCACTAGACTCCTGAAGCTGTGCTGAGGTATCTGGCACCAAGATGCCACAACAACAGATCCTTTAAGTCCTGTAAGTTGTGAGGTTGGGCCTCTATGGATTAGACTTTGTTTGTCCAGCACATCCCACAAATGCCCGATAGGATTCACATGTCTCAACACTTCAAACTCATTGTTGTGCTCCTCAAACCATTCCTGAGTCATTTTTGCTTTGAGGTAGGCTCATTATCCTGTTGAAAAAGGCCACATCCATCAGGGAAGACCATTTCTATGACAGGGTATACATGGCCTTCAACAATGCAGGTAGATGATATATGTCAAAGTAGCATCAACATGGACACCAGGATGCATGGTTTCCCAGCAGAACATACAGACCACACAGGGCCAGCCTTCACCCCCCACGTGCATCAGTAAGCCTTGGCCACCCGTGACCCTGTTGCTGGTTCACCACTGTCCTTTCCTTGGTCTACTTTTCATACATACTTACCGCTGCAAACTGGGCACACTCCACAAGAACTGCAGTTTTGGAGATGCTCTGACTCAGCCATCCAGCCATCACAGTTTGACGCTTGTCAAACTTGCTCAAAACCTGATGTTTGCCCATTTTTCCTGCTTCTAACACATGAAGTACAGCCCTCCCACCGACAGGTACCATGATGAAGAGATAATCAGTGTTATTCACTTCACCTGTCATAATATCACGGCTAATTAATTATTAATCAGTTGACTTGATTAGTAATTATGCCACCTGAAAGTCATTAAAGTAACATTTTTTAAGCTGTGAACTGAAAATAACGACAATGCTGATGTTTGTGAGTCATTAATCTTATTCTTCTACTTTTTTGACTGCTCCCTTTAGGGGAGGGGGTTCTCACAGTGGGTCATCTGTCTCAGAGGCATCCTCCTCTGTTACACTAGTACTGCATGTCCTCCTTACTACTTTGGCTCCAAATTGCTCAACTTGAGCTGTCCCTCCGATGTACTTCTTTCTAATGCCGTCTTAACATTGAGACGCTCTCTATTACTGCAGGGTCTTTACCTTACAATATAAAGCGCCTTGAAGCAACTGTTGTTGTGATTTGGCGCCATATAAATAAAACTGATTTGAATTAAACTGAATTGAACTGAATTCCAATGAAAATCTTAAGCACTGCCACCTCCAGTTCTGCTTTCTGTCTTTTTGTCTAGCTAGTTTAACAAGCTTTCTACCAAATATCACTAAAAATTAAGGCAACACAAGGATGCAGGCTACATTAAGAAAACTAAATAATGGCTTACAATCTGTTGGAGCTGCATGTGGGGAAAATGGAGACTAAGGCATGTTTAGAGACTTCTTTTCAGATGAGCAGTTTCAATCATTTGTCTTCTTACCATAATTGAAAATAATGTTGTGGTGACAGGACACTGCAAGTTGAAAAATGCTGACAACAATAAAATATGTTGAAGAATGGCAAATCACTTCTAATTAAATATCAGTCTCTGCTGTGACATTTACTGCAGTTATTGTTATCACAAGGATCTCCAACTATGGCTGCTCCAGTTATATACTACACAGAGGGAACAAGACAGAGAGAGAGAGTTTTGAGTTACAGTAACAGTGTCTTGTTTATATTTGGAGCCATAGGTGGTGCCGAGTGTGATACTAAACACAGCGCAGCAGGGGCTTCATCTAGAGGCAATTCACATTTATTGAACCCTCCAAGACCTGACTTGATATTGTTACATCAGCATAGCCTGTACTTTTCAAAGACAGTTTTTCCAGTGCAATCTTACAGGCATAAGGTAAATGTTACCATTAATCTGTATATGTGAACTTATTAGTAGGCAGAGGTTTGAAATACACATATACATTTGTTTTGTTTTTATTTCTAATCTGGTTTAGTGATGACTCCACTAATATTTTGAAGCCAGTATAACTGTTTCTGGAAATTTCAGTATTTTTCTTTGTCAGGTGCACGTTGACATAAACCCTACAGTTCGCTTAAGATTTGTAGACTGTCTCAACACTTCAGGGTTAGACTTTTGATTTGCAAACTCATCGCCGGGCTTGATTTTTTTTTTTTTTTTTATCCTTGCATGGATGTGGGTGTAACAGGTACGTATTTGTTAGCCCTGGCCGAGCTGCGATGTTAAGTATCCAGCCCAGTCATGGTGAGGTCATCAGAACTGGAATGTTGCAGTTCATCATTTCTTTGTTCCATCAATTTAATCCTCTGGCCCCTTTGCTTAATGTGGCCTTAAGTGCACAGACTGCCTCCATTAGGTTCATGAAGTTAACTTGCTACTTTACAACTTTACTGTTTTCTTCTAACATAAAGTTGCGAATTTTTTCTCAATTTGACTCACTTGACTTTTTTTTTTAAGTCAGCCACAAAAGAAAACAAAAAATGAAAAAAGGTTTATGAAAAAAAAAACTTTGCTGTCAGAGGTGTAACACACTGTGTCAACAAACCCACATCTGTAATCATGAGCCAAAGTATGAGATCCTAACTCCGGTTTCTGGGATGTTTTCTATGACTCATGGCCTTTTTTGGCGACAGGAAGCGAGCTGCAAACACACAACTCCTCCTCTCTGTGTTGTGGATGTTTAGAGGTTCAGTGTTTAGAAAGTCTTGCAGTTGACTTGACATTTATTTCATATATTTAAAAATAAATGTCAAACTGAATGAAGACACAGGACAATAAACTGTGCTGCTGAACTCCATTTGATCCTTCATTAGATCATCAGGTACACAGATCTTGCTTTAGCCTGCAGGTGGAGGGAGCTCTCCGTGGTGCTGAAATGTAGTACCGTTGAGTTGTAACTATTCCAGAAAAGATAACCAGAGCTCACAGGATGGCGTATTTATGAGATAACACATGTTTCTGTCACAGCAGCACAAAACAAGCAAACCGGGGGACAGGAGAAGGGTAAAATGGGTGGATGGGTTTGGCAGCAGGATCACAGGGACAGGCAAAAGGCAAAGTCCATAAACAGATAGGGAATTAAAACTGGGCAGATGAGCACACAAATGACTGGAAAGCTCCAGGGGAAATACAGCTGGATAGACAATCTGGTTTAAATGAATGAAACCGGTATAAAAACTGAGAGAGTTAAAGGAATCGGGAATGGGTCACTGGATAGATGTGGGGAACCAGGTGAGGACAAAATGACACATGAAAGGCAAAATCAGGCATGAATGAAATAATGAAGAGAAGGAATGTCACAGAAACAGTGTGATGCTGCATGAAGTCAGTGATTCAGTGCTGTTTAAGAACTGATAGCACTGAGTATAGGTCAGTACTTATAATATGCCACAAGTCTATTTCTACCTGTTATGAATATGTCAGTTGTTGTCGTCACACCTCATACTTTTAAGTGGTTTTCTAATTTTAATTATATTTTGATTAGATTTGATTGTGCAAGTGAATGGGACATGGGTTGGTGATGAAAGTGGTACAGTCCAGGTACATCGTATAGTATATTCAGGGAAGAGATCACTGTTTTTCCTTTGATGTGGCACTGGGAAGAGCCCAACTGATTTGGAGTTTTTAAGACAGATACAGATACTCGATGTAGCAGCCAGTATGTTCCACTTTAGGAACAGAAAACATAATCAGATTTCCCTAATATTGGTTATGTGTAGTAATTTGTTTACTTGTTGCTTGTACTACGCTCTGCCTGACTCTGCTGGTACTTTAATTTGTGGTGTTCCAAATATAAGCTGCCAAAATGAGGAATTGCACAGTGCCCTCTGGTGGACAGAATATGCAACCTTAACACTCCTAGCGTGGTTGAAGGGTGTTTTTCCCATATATCTACTTTACTTTTTTAGTTTTAATTTATCAACTTTATATATGCTAATACCAATAGAACAGCAAATAGCTAATATCAGCTGGTCCACTGATAATTTGGCCATGGTAGGCTATAGCATTTTGCACACAGTTTGAAATATAAGAAAGGAATTTCATATTGCATTATGTTTCGTTTCCTTTATTCACAATATTTACATGAAGAGAATATTATTATTAATATTATTAAGAGGATATTATGATATCTAAAGATATGCTTTTTAACTAATTATGTATAACAGGTTAAAAAAAATACTTGACACTGATAAAAAACCATGTCAGTATAACATATAGGCTTTACTGCCGCCGGCAAAGGCATTTTTTCTCAGCTTCTTTTCTCAGTTTCAGAAACTTGACTTGACATTTTGAGTTGACCAAAAGTTGTAATCCTGGAGATTTTTTTTACAAACCGGATTCCAAAAAGTTGGGACACTAAACAAATTGTGAATAAAAACTAAATGCAATGATGTGGAGATGGCAAATGTCAATATTTTATTCAGAATAGAACATAAATCACGGAACAAAAGTTGAAACTGAGAAAATTTATCATCTGAAGGAAAAATATGGTGATTCAAAATGTCATGGTGTCAACAAATCCCAAAAGTTGGGACAAGGCCATTTTCACCACTGTGTGGCATCTCCCCTTCTTCTTACAACACTCAACAGACGTCTGGGGACCGAGGAGACCAGTTTCTCAAGTTTAGCAATAGGAATGCTCCCATTAGGTGTCTAATACAGGCCTCTAACTGTTCAATCGTCTTGGGCCTTCTTTGTCGCCTCATCCTCTCTATGATCGCCAAATGTTCTCTATAGGTGAAAGATCTGGACTGCAGACTGGCCATTTCAGTACCCGGATCCTTCTCCTGCGCAGCCATGATGTTGTGATTGATGCAGAATGTGGTCTGGCATTATCTTGTTGAAAATGCAGGGTCTTCCCTGAAAGAGATGACGTCTGGATGGGAGCATATGTTGTTCTAGAACCTGAATATGTTTTCTGCATTGATGGTGCCTTTCCAGACATGCAAGCTGCCCATGCCACACGCACTCATGCAACCCCATACATCAGAGATGCAGGCTTCCTGAACTGAGCGTTGATAACAACTTGGGTTGTCCTTGTCCTCTTTGGTCGGATGACATGGCGTCCCACATTTCCAAAGAACTTCGAATCATTGACTCGTCTGACCACAGAACAGTCTTCCATTTTGCCACACTCCATTTTACATGATCCCTGGCCCAGTGAAAACGTGACTTGTGGATCTTGCTTAGAAATAGCTTCTTCTTTGCACTGTAGAGTTTCAGCTGGCAACGGCGGATGGCACGGTGGATTGTGTTCACTGACAATGTGGTTTCTGGAAGTATTCCTGAGCCCATTCTGTGATTTCCTTTACAGTAGCATTCCCTGTTTGTGGTGCAGTGTCGTTTAAGGGCCCGGAGATCACGGGCGTGCCAGACCGGGTTACGCCCTTGACCCTTACGCACAGAGATTGTTCCAGATTCTCTGAATCTTCGGATGATGTTATGCACAGTTGATGATGATAACTGCAAAGTCTTTGCAATTTTCGCTGGGTAACACCTTTCTGATATTGCTCCACTATCTTTCTGCGCAACATTGTGGGAATTGGTGATCCTCTACCCATCTTGGCTTCTGAGGACACTGCCACTCTGAGAGCTCTTTTTTATACCCAATCATGTTGCCAATTAACCTAATTAGTGTTAATTGGTCTTCCAACTCTTCGTTATGCTCAAATTTACTTTTTCCAGCCTCTTATTGCTACTTGTCCCAACTTTTGGGATTTGTTGACACCGTGAAATTTTGAATCAACATATTTTTCCTTTAAAATGATACATTTTCTTGGATTAAACTTTTGATCTGTC